>CM062295.1:409512760-409673230 GCA_031216915.1 Pictodentalium vernedei | reverse complement strand
ACACGGTTCGTGTTTGTGAGAAGTGCAATTTTAATGTCAAATTGGCAAAGTTTCGTTAATCGTTTCCCGCCAAAACACCTACTCACCGCCGATTTCTTTTCACTGCAACTTCTTCCGATTATCTAAGGTTTAAAGATAGTGTCAGGATACCCCCCCCCCCCCCCCCACCCCCCGCACCGAAACCTGGGACTTTATGCTCAATCGCAGCTCCACAGTCGTCTACAACACTGTCCATTTCCATTCTGAACTGATAGAGTCGGGACGAATAGTACTCTCTCCTTCCAAGCGATGCGTGGTGTTTTCCAGGCGGCTCGGACGCTCCAAACAGATCCCAAAATGTCGGCCAGGGTTCGTAGAACAAGTTCTGAAAATTTCAAGTCGCTGCCTCCAGTGGTCTGGACACGGTTCGTGTATGTCAGAAGTGCTATTTTAATGTCCAATATGCAAATCTTCGTCAATCTTTTCCTGCCTGCCAGAAACCCAATCACCGCCAATTTTTTTTCACTTTAAACTTCTGACGATTCTCTTAGGTTTAAAGGTTGTGTTGGGATCCCTGGGTGGCGGTCTTAAAGAAGCAACTTCCATTTACAGAGAGAGAGTGGGGGGGGGGGGGGGGGGGGGGCTCTAAAGCAGTCTGCGCCCATTCACGACGTTTTTTTTCGAACTGGCTTGAAAAGGAAGGACCAAATTCAGACAGTTACCTCCTCTCTTCAAAACGCTATATCCCAACCAATTCTAGGCAGATTTCCATGAAATTTTCACTCGTTGTTCATCGATAGTTGCGGCATCACTTTCCATGAAGAGCGATACGAATTTCGCATTTCGTCACGTCGAATTCGAAAAGAGTGCATGCGCATGAATTTCTCTGAAAACATCTTATAGATTTTAGGTAAAAATGGCCATTCGCACTTTTTGGTTTGAAATTGCAAGTTGCATGAATAAATATGCCTGTTAGCACATGTTAACCCTCTACAATTGGCCAGACATCAATATTTTGGATACATTTGAGATAAAATGGACCATTTTCAAATAGACAGAGCACTCAAAGGGTATGTGTCAAACAAACATAACTCCTTTTGTCGGTCATTAACTTGTGGGACGACGATATTGATATTAACCCACTCTACCATTAATGATGGTTTTTACCTAAACAATCTTTTTATAAAACTGAGTCATTTGAGACTACTATAACCACTTTTCTCATAACATCAATGAAAGAACTTCAGTGAGACAGTTAAAAACAATTCATCAGACACTGTGGGGGCATGAAAAATCAAGGAATCTCATCGGGAAAAGCCATGATTCTCCAGAATCATAAAGTCTAGTCCCATTTGATGTTGTTGTTGATCAAAAACAGACTATTTTTTTCAAAATTTTGACATTTAGCAGCCCATGGAGGGTTAACAAATGCTTACCGGAATAATTTATCCAATCAACTGGTAATGTTACACCATGACCTATCAATGGCCATTTTCTCTTGAAAACCCTACCAGATGTTTGTAAAGAAATCCAGGGAAAACATAAATATTTAAGCCTTTGATGGGTATCACTATTAACAACCACAAAATGGGTTAACGCTTGGTTTTTTGAATACCCTTATTACTTACAAAAATGGTCTTCGGTGAATTCCACTTCCAACAAAGGAGATTATGTTTATTTCTCAGGTACACGTTGGGTGATGTGCGTGCCTGAAAACAGCCCATTTCAACAAAATTACGATGCTGGGCAGCCTCTAGAGGGTTAATAAACGCTCACAGGAATATTTTGTCCATGCAGCTTGTAATATCACACAAAGACCTGCGAGTAGTCAATTTTTCTTGAAAACCTACAGGATGTTTTTAGAGAAATGCACAGGAAATGGGAATTTTAAGATTTTAAGGGGTCTCTCTCTTTAGCCTGTCCAAAATGGGTTAAGACTTCGACTTCTGAATAGCCTTACTACTTACAAAAATATTTGAGTATATATTGTGCACTCGATAAAACAAGGCACGTTTCTTTGTGGCGTACCAATTGGGTGCTGTTGGCGTCCAAAAACAGCCCATTTTATCACAATTTTGACTTTTAGCAGCCCGTGGAGGGTTAACAAATGCTCACCGCAGTATTTTGTCCATGCAACTTCTAATGTCACACCAAGGCCTGGGAGTGACAAATTTTTCTTGAAAATCTACAAGACTCGTTTAGAGAAATCCACGGAAAACACAAATTTTTGAGCTTTATGGGGGTATTGCTGTTTAACCAGCCCAAAGTGGGTTAACGCTTGGTTTTTTTAACCCCCTTATTACTGACAAAAATGATCCGCGATGAATTCCACTCCCAATAAAGGAAGTTATTTTTATCTCCCATGTATTGTTTGGGTCCAGTGGGGGCCTGAAACCAGCCTATTTCATGAAAATTTTGATGTTTGGCAGCCTGTGGAGGGTTACCATATGCATCGCCAGATATGTCATGTGTATCAAAGGTCGTGGCACAGGCAGGTCTATCAATGATGAAGGTTTAAAAAAAATCTACAAGACGTGTTTCGAGAAAGTGCCGATAAACCCCAATTTTGACAGTTTTTTGCCAATTCTGATGAAGTAAGGGTTAAATCGAAAATTCCGCTTTGGTACATTTTTAGATTTTGTGCCCCTCTATGCGTGTGCAAAATTTTGTGAAAATCGGTCCGAAAATGGCTTCGGAATCGTGCGGACAAAATGTGTGGAAAAAAAAAAAAAAAAAAAAAAAAAACCCCAAAAAAAACACCAAAAAAAAAAAAAAAAAAAAAATAATAATCCGTAGAAAAACAATAGTCTTTTCCTGAGGGAAAAGCCTAATAAAATATTTGCCATAATTTTCCGCAGACGTATTTTTGTCTTTGCTTCTTGGGGAAATCCATGCTGATAATACAACGAAGGGGTGTTATCTAATGAGGTCAGAACCGTCAGGTGGTCGGGTCCGACACCGCACCTCGAAGTAGATTTAGTGGAGGTGTCGATTTTACAAGTAATGTAGGCAGCGTACACGGCATGGGCTGTCTGTCTTTAATCCTGTAAACAGGGTTAAGGCTTGGTTTTTGAATACCCTTATTTATTTATTTATTTATTTATTTATTTATTTATTTATTTACTTATTTGTTTATTGGTGTTTAAGGTCACATGCTTATGCACAATGGCTAATCGTGGTCGTGACAGTTTTATAGGTGGAGGAAGTACACGGAGAGAACCACCAAGCATCGACGAGCAACTGTCAGCTCCTCAACATTCTAACTCTGTTCAAGCTCCACTCAAGCAGGGTTACAGAGGGTGAAGACATATGTACCATCGACGTGCAGTATGCCTTAGTACACGGCGTCATCGTGCCCCCATGTCGGCAACCGGGCTAAAGTGCCTTGCCCAAGGACACAACGTGAGTCGTCCCGGACGGGGATCGAACTCGGGACCTCTAGCATAGAAGTACAACAGTCTACCACTGAGCCACCACGCTCCCTTGATTACCCTTAACACTATCAAACATTATCCCTCATGAATTCTGAGTCTGATAAAAGAGGTTATGTTTATGATTTTTCTTGACCCCCACAGTGTCTGATGAATTGTTTTAAACTGTCTCACTAAAGTTCCTTCATTGATGTTATGAGAAAGGTGAGTATAGTAGACTCAAATGACTCGGTTTGGGTTTGATAAAAAAATGTTTAGGTAAAACCCATCATTAATGGTAGAATGGGTTAATATCAATATCAATGTTTCCCTATCAGTTTTGCGTCCGGTAAAAGAAGTTACGTTTCTCTGTGGCATTTCCATTTGATGTTGTTGGTGTCCAAAAACAGACTATTTCCTCAATTGTTTTTTACATTTAGCAGCCCATGAAGGGTTAACAAATGCCTACCAGAATAATTGATCCATGCAACTGGTCATATGACACCAAGACCTATCAACGGCCATTTTCTCTTGAAAACCCCACAAAATGTTTGTAAAGAAATTCAGGGAAAACGATTTTTTAAGCTTTTGATGGGTATCCCTGTTAACCTCCCCAACAGGGGTTAACGCTTGGCTTTTTGAATACCTTTATTACATTTCAAAAATGGTCCTCTGTGAATTCCACTTCAAACAAAGATTATGTTTATCTCTCATGTATACATTAGGTGCTGTGCGTGTCTGAAAACAGTCCCATGTTAACAACATTACGATGCTTGGCAGCTTGTAGATGGTTAAAAAATGCTCACCGGAGTATTTTGTCTATGCAACTTGTAATGTCACATAAAGACCTACGAATAGTCAATTTGTCTTGAAACCCTACAAGTTACCGTTAGGGATATTCACAGAAAGTGGGAATTTGAAGCTTTCAAGGGATATCTCTCTTTAGCCTGCCCAAAATGGGTTAAGACGTCGACTTTTGAATACCCTTACTACTTACAAAAATGTTTCCGTATAAATTGTACGCGCGATAAAAGAAGGCACTTTTCTTTGTGGTGTACCCTTTGGGTGCTGTTGGAGTGCAAAAACAGCCCGTTTTATCGCAATTTTGACCTTCAGCAGCCCGGGGAGGGTTAACTAATGCTGACCGGAATATTTTGTTCATGCGACTTGTAATGTCACACCAAGACCTGCAAATAGCCGATTTTTCTTGAAAACCTACAAGATGTTGTTAGAGAAATCCACATAAAACAGGTATTTTAAGATTTTAATGGGTATCTCTCTTTAACCAGCCCAAAATGGGTTATGACGTCAAATTTTGAATACCCTTACCACTTTCAAAAATATTTTCCGATCAATTTTGCGTCCGATAAATGAAGGCCCCTTTCTCTGTGGTATATCGTTTGGGTGCTGTTGGTGTCTAAAAACAGCCCATTTTATCACAATTTTTACGTTTAGCAGCTCGGGGAGGGTTAACTAATGCTGACCGGAATATTTTATCCATGCAACTTGCAATGTCACACCAAGACCTCAGAGTGACCAATTTTTCTTGAAAATCTACGAGGCTCGTTTTGAGAAATCCACGAAAAACATAAAGTTCTGAGCTTTTTTGGGGTATTGCTGTTTAACCAGCCCAAAACGGGTTAACACTTGGTTTTCTGAACACCCTTATTACTTACAAAAATGATCCTCGGTGAATTCCACTTCCAATGAAGGAAGTTACGTTTTCCTCTCGGGTATCGTTTGGGTGCTGTGGGGGTCTGAAACCGGCCCATTTCATCAAAATTTCGATGTTTGGCAGCCTGTGGAGGGTTACCATATGCATCGCCTAATATGTCGTGTGTATCAAAGGTTGTGTCATAGGAAGGTCTAGTAATGATGAATGTTTAAAAAAAATCCTAAAGACGTGTTTCGAGAAAGTGCCGATAAACCCCAATTTTGGCAGTTTTTTGCCAATTCTGGCAAAATAAGGGTTAAATCGAAAATTCCGCTTTGGTTCATTTTTAGATTTTTTGCCACTCTATGCGTGTGCCAAATTGTGTGAAAATCGGTTCGAAAATGGCTTCTGAATCGTACGGACAAAAATGTGTGGAAAAAAAAAAAAAAAAAAAATAATAATTCGTAGAAAAACAATAGTCTTTTCCAGAGGGAAAAGCCTAAAAAAACTAGACTTTATGATTCTGGAGAATCATGGCTTTTCCCGATGAGATTCCATGATTTTTCATGACCCCACAGTGTCTGATGAATTGTTTTTAACTGTCTCACTGAAGTCCCTTCATTGATGTTATGAGAAATGTGAAGATAGTAATCTCAAATGACAGAGTTTGATAAAAAATTGTTTAGGTAAAAACCATCATTAACGGTGGAGTGGGTTAATGTCAATATCATCGACCAACAAGTCAATGACCGACAAAAGGAGTTATGTTTCTTTGACACATACCCACTGAGTGCTGTGTCAATTTAAAAATGGTTCATTTTATCTCAAATGTTTCCCAAATATTGATGTCTGGCAGCTTGTAGAGGGTTGTTAACAAGTGCTAACAGGAATATTTATTCATGCAACTTGTAATGTCACTCCAAGAACTGTGAATGGCCATTTTTTTCTTTAAAATCTACAAGATGTTTTCAGAGAAATCCAGGGAGAACATGAATTTTAAGCTTTTGATGGGTATCATTGTTTATCCAGCCCAAAACGGGTTAAGTGTTGTTTATTGAATACTCTTATTACTTCCAAAAATAATTCTCAGTGAATTCTACTTCCACTTATTTTGATCTCTCCTCCCAACTTTGGGTGCTGTGGGTACGCAAACACAGCCCATTTTATCAACATTTTGATGTTTGAGAACCTGCATAGGGTTAACAAATGCTTACAGGAATATTTTGTACATGCAACTTGTAATGTCACACTAAGATCTGAGAATGGCCATTTTTTCTTGAAAATCTACTGAATGGGTTTAAAAGAAACCCTCCGATAACATAAATTTTTAACCTTTTGAGGGGTATCTCTCTGTAACCAGCTCTAAAGGGTTAATGCCTGGTTTTGTTAATACCTTCAATGGGTACAAAAAAGATCAACTGTGAATTCCATTTCCAATGAAGAGGGTTATGTTTATCTCGTAGGTACACATTTGGTGTTATGGTTGCCCAAGCACAGCCCATTTTCTCGAAATGTCTATGCCTGGCAGCCTCTGGGGGGGTTAACAAATGTTTACCGAAACATTTTGTTCATGCTTGTAATGTCACTCGAAGACCTGCGAATGGTCAATTGTTCTTGAAATTTTTTTTGAGAAATCCACAGAAAACTGGAATTTTAAGCTTTTAAGGGGTATATCTCCTTAACCAGTCAAAAATGGGTTAAGACCTCGATTTGTGAATACATTTACTACTTACAAAAATGTTTCCCTGTCAGTTTTGCGTCCGGTAAAAGAAGTTACGTTTCTCTGTTGCATTCCCTTTGGATGTTGTTGTTGTTCAAAAACAGACTATTTTTTTTCAAACTTTTGACATTTAGCAGCCCATGGAGGGTTAACAAATGCTTACCGGAATAATTTATCCAATCAACTGGTAATGTGACACTATGACCTATCAATGGCCATTTTCTCTTGAAAACGCTACCAGATGTTTGTAAAGAAATCCAGGGAAAACTTAAATTTTGAAGCCTTTGATGGGTATCACTATTAACAACCACAAAAGGGGTTAATGATTGGTTTTTTGAATACCCTTATTACTTACAAAAATGGTCGTCGGTGAATTCCACTTCCAACAAAGGAGATTATGTGTATTTCTCAGGTACACGTTGGTTGCTGTGCGTGTCTGAAAACAGCCCATTTCAACAAAATTACGATGCTTGGCAGTCTGTAGAGGGTTAATAAACGCTCACCGGAATATTTTGTCCATGCAACTTACAATGTCACACAAAGACCTGCGAGTAGTCAATTTTTCTTGAGAACCTACAGGATGTATTTAGAGAAATCCACAGAAAACGGGAATTTTAAGATTTTAAGGGGTCTCTCTCTTTAGCCTCCCCAAAATGGGTTAAGACTTCGACTTTTGAATACCCGTACTACTTACAAAAATGTTTCCATATAGATTGTGCGCTCGATAAAAGAAGGCACTTTTCTTTGTAGCGTACCCATTGGGTGCTGTTGGCGTCCAAAAACAGCCCATTTTATCACAATTTTGACTTTTAGCAGCCCGTGGAGGGTTAACAAATGCTCACCGCAGTATTTTGTCTATGCAACTTCTATTGTCACACCAAGGCCTGGGAGTGACAAATTTTTCTTGAAGATCTACCAGACACGTTTAGAGAAATCCACGGAAAACACAAATTTTTGAGCTTTATGGGGGTATTGCTGTTTAACCAGCCCAAAGTGGGTTAACGCTTGGTTTTTTGAACACCCTTACTACTGACAAAAATGATCCTCGGTGAATTCCACTCCCAATAAAGGGAGTTATGTTTATCTCTCATGTATTGTTTGGGTGCGGTGGGGGCCTGAAACTGGCCTATTTCATCAAAATTTCGATGTTTGGCAGCCTGTGGAGGGTTACCATATGCATCGCCTGATATGTCGTGTGTATCAAAGGGCGTGTCACAGACAGGGCTAGGAACTACAAATGTATAAAAGAAATCTACAAGACGTGTTTCGAGAAAGTGCCGATAAACCCCAATTTTGGCAGTTTTTTGCCAATTCTGGCGAAATAAGGGTTAAAACGAAAATTCCACTTCGGTACATTTTTAGATTTTTTGCCACTCTATGCGTCTGGCAAATTGTGTGAAAATCGGTTCGAAAATGGCTTCTGAATCGTACGGAGAAAAATGTGTGGAAAAAAAAACAAAAAAAAAAAACTAGACTTTATGATTCTGGAGAATCATGGCTTTTCCCGATGAGATTCCATGATTTGTCATGACCCCACAGTGTCTGATGAATTGATTTTAACTGTCTCACTGAAGTTCCTTCATTGATGTTATGAGAAAGGTGAAGATAGTAGTCTCAAATGACACAGTTTGATAAAAAATTGTTTAGGTAAAAACCATCATTAACGGTGGAATGGGTTAATGTCAATATCGTCGTCCAACAAGTCAATGACCGACAAAAGGAGTTATGTTTGTTTGACACATACTCACTGAGTGCTGTGTCATTTTAAAAATGGTCCATTTTATCTCAAATGTATCCAAAATATTGATGTCTGGCAGCTTGTAGAGGGTTAACAAGTGCCAACAGGAATATTTATTCATGCAACTTGTAATGTCACACCAAGAACTGTGAATGGCCATTTTTTCTTTAAAATCTACAAGATGTTTTCAGAGAAATCCAGGGAGAACAGGATTTTTAAGCTTTTGGTGGGTATCATTGTTTTTCCAGCCCAAAACGGGTTAAGTGTTGTTTTTGGAATACTCTTATTACTTCCAAAAATAATTCTCAGTGAATTCTACTTCCACTTATTTTGATCTCTCCTCCCAACTTCGGGTGCTGTGGGTACGCACAGACTATTTTACCAACATTTTGATGTTTGAGAACCTGCATAGGGTTAACAAATGCTTACAAGAATATTTTGTTCATGCAACTTGTAATGTCACACTAAGATATGAGAATGGCCATTTTTTCCTGAAAATCTACGGGATGTTTTTAAAGAAATCCTCAGATAACATGAATTTTTAACCTTTTGAGGGGTATCTCTCTTTAACCAGCTCTAAAGGGTTAATGCTTGGTTGTGTGAATATCTTCATTACTTACAAAAATGATCGACGGTGATTTCCACTTCCAATGAAGGAGGTTATGTTTATCTTGTAGGTACACATTTGGTGTTATGGTTGCCCAAGAACAGCCCATTTTCTCCAAATGTCAATGCTTGGCAGCCTCTGGGGGGGTTAACAAATGCTTACCAAAACATTTTGTTCATGCAACTTGTAATGTCACTCGAAGACCTGCGAATGGTCAATTGCTCTTGAAATTTTTTTTTTTGAGAAATCCACAGAAAACTGGAATTTTAAGCTTTTAAGGGGTATGTCTCGGTAACCAGTCAAAAATGGGTTAAGACCTTGATTTTTGAATACATTTACTACTTACAAAAATGGTTCCCTGTCAGATTTGCATCCGGTAAAAGAGTTACGTTTCTCTGTTGTATTCCCATTTGATGTTGTTGTTGATCAAAAACAGACTATTTTTTTCAAAATTTTGACATTTAGCAGCCCATGGAGGGTTAACAAATGCTTACCGGAATAATTTATCCAATCAACTGGTAATGTGACACCATGACCTATCAATGGCCATTTCCTCTTGAAAACCCTACCAGATGTTTGTAAAGAAATCCAGGGAAAACATACATTTTTAAGCCTTTGATGGGTATCACTATTAACAACCACAAAATGGGTTAACGCTTGGTTTTTTGAATACCCTTATTACTTACAAAAATGGTATTCGGTGAATTCCACTTCCAACAAAGGAGATTATGTTTATTTCTCAGGTACACGTTGGGTGATGTGCGTGCCTGAAAACAGCCCATTTCAACAAAATTACGATGCTGGGCAGCCTCTAGAGGGTTAATAAACGCTCACAGGAATATTTTGTCCATGCAGCTTGTAATATCACACAAAGACCTGCGAGTAGTCAATTTTTCTTGAAAACCTACAGGATGTTTTTAGAGAAATGCACAGAAAATGGGAATTTTAAGATTTTAAGGGGTCTCTCTCTTTAGCCTGTCCAAAATGGGTTAAGACTTCGACTTCTGAATAGCCTTACTACTTACAAAAATATTTGAGTATATATTGTGCGCTCGATAAAAGAAGGCACGTTTCTTTGTGGCGTACCC
Organism: Pictodentalium vernedei; assembly: GCA_031216915.1. NCBI lineage: Eukaryota > Metazoa > Mollusca > Scaphopoda > Dentaliida > Dentaliidae > Pictodentalium > Pictodentalium vernedei. The sequence continues at coordinate 409,663,034 of CM062295.1, read as the reverse complement.
ATTGGGTGCTGTTGGCGTCCAAAAACAGCCCATTTTATCACAATTTTGACTTTTAGCAGCCCGTGGAGGGTTAACAAATGCTCACCGCAGTATTTTGTCCATGCAACTTCTAATGTCACACCAAGGCCTGGGAGTGACAAATTTTTCTTGAAAATCTACAAGACTCGTTTAGAGAAATCCACGGAAAACACAAATTTTTGAGCTTTATGGGGGTATTGCTGTTTAACCAGCCCAAAGTGGGTTAACGCTTGGTTTTTTAACCCCCTTATTACTGACAAAAATGATCCGCGATGAATTCCACTCCCAATAAAGGAAGTTATGTTTATCTCCCATGTATTGTTTGGGTCCAGTGGGGGCCTGAAACCAGCCTATTTCATCAAAATTTTGATGTTTGGCAGCCTGTGGAGGGTTACTATATGCATCGCCTGATATGTCGTGTGTATCAAAGGGCGTGTCACAGACAGGTCTAGCAATTACGACTGTATAAAAAAAATCTACAAGACGTGTTTCGAGAAAGTGCCGATAAACCCCAATTTTGGCAGTTTTTTGCCAATTCTGGCGAAATAAGGGTTAAAACGAAAATTCCACTTCGGTACATTTTTAGATTTTTTGCCACTCTATGCGTCTGCCAAATTGTGTGAAAATCGGTTCGAAAATGGCTTCTGAATCGTACGGAGAAAAATGTGTGGAAAAAAAAACAAAAAAAAAAAACTAGACTTTATGATTCTGGAGAATCATGGCTTTTCCCGATGAGATTCCATGATTTGTCATGACCCCACAGTGTCTGATGAATTGATTTTAACTGTCTCACTGAAGTTCCTTCATTGATGTTATGAGAAAGGTGAAGATAGTAGTCTCAAATGACACAGTTTGATAAAAAATTGTTTAGGTAAAAACCATCATTAACGGTGGAATGGGTTAATGTCAATATCGTCGTCCAACAAGTCAATGACCGACAAAAGGAGTTATGTTTGTTTGACACATACTCACTGAGTGCTGTGTCATTTTAAAAATGGTCAATTTTATCTCAAATGTATCCAAAATATTGATGTCTGGCAGCTTGTAGAGGGTTAACAAGTGCCAACAGGAATATTTATTCATGCAACTTGTAATGTCACACCAAGAACTGTGAATGGCCATTTTTTCTTTAAAATCTACAAGATGTTTTCAGAGAAATCCAGGGAGAACAGGATTTTTAAGCTTTTGGTGGGTATCATTGTTTTTCCAGCCCAAAACGGGTTAAGTGTTGTTTTTGGAATACTCTTATTACTTCCAAAAATAATTCTCAGTGAATTCTACTTCCACTTATTTTGATCTCTCCTCCCAACATTGGGTGCTGTGGGTACGCACAAACTATTTTACCAACATTTTGATGTTTGAGAACCTGCATAGGGTTAACAAATGCTTACAAGAATATTTTGTTCATGCAACTTGTAATGTCACACTAAGATATGAGAATGGCCATTTTTTCCTGAAAATCTACGGGATGTTTTTAAAGAAATCCTCAGATAACATGAATTTTTAACCTTTTGAGGGGTATCTCTCTTTAACCAGCTCTAAAGGGTTAATGCTTGGTTGTGTGAATATCTTCATTACTTACAAAAATGATCGACGGTGATTTCCACTTCCAATGAAGGAGGTTATGTTTATCTTGTAGGTACACATTTGGTGTTATGGTTGCCCAAGAACAGCCCATTTTCTCCAAATGTCAATGCTTGGCAGCCTCTGGGGGGTTAACAAATGCTTACCAAAACATTTTGTTCATGCAACTTGTAATGTCACTCGAAGACCTGCGAATGGTCAATTGCTCTTGAAATTTTTTTTTTTGAGAAATCCACAGAAAACTGGAATTTTAAGCTTTTAAGGGGTATGTCTCGGTAACCAGTCAAAAATGGGTTAAGACCTTGATTTTTGAATACATTTACTACTTACAAAAATGGTTCCCTGTCAGATTTGCATCCGGTAAAAGAGTTACGTTTCTCTGTTGTATTCCCATTTGATGTTGTTGTTGATCAAAAACAGACTATTTTTTTCAACATTTTGACATTTAGCAGCCCATGGAGGGTTAACAAATGCTTACCGGAATAATTTATCCAATCAACTGGTAATGTGACACCATGACCTATCAATGGCCATTTCCTCTTGAAAACCCTACCAGATGTTTGTAAAGAAATCCAGGGAAAACATACATTTTTAAGCCTTTGATGGGTATCACTATTAACAACCACAAAATGGGTTAACGCTTGGTTTTTTGAATACCCTTATTACTTACAAAAATGGTCTTCGGTGAATTCCACTTCCAACAAAGGAGATTATGTTTATTTCTCAGGTACACGTTGGGTGATGTGCGTGCCTGAAAACAGCCCATTTCAACAAAATTACGATGCTGGGCAGCCTCTAGAGGGTTAATAAACGCTCACAGGAATATTTTGTCCATGCAGCTTGTAATCTCACACAAAGACCTGCGAGTAGTCAATTTTTCTTGAAAACCTACAGGATGTTTTTAGAGAAATGCACAGAAAATGGGAATTTTAAGATTTTAAGGGGTCTCTCTCTTTAGCCTGTCCAAAATGGGTTAAGACTTCGACTTCTGAATAGCCTTACTACTTACAAAAATATTTGAGTATATATTGTGCGCTCGATAAAAGAAGGCACGTTTCTTTGTGGCGTACCCATTGGGTGCTGTTGGCGTCCAAAAACAGCCCATTTTATCACAATTTTTGACTTTTAGCAGCCCGTGGAGGGTTAACAAATGCTCACGGCAGTATTTTGTCCATGCAACTTCTAATGTCACACCAAGGCCTGGGAGTGACAATTTTTTCTTGAAAATCTACAAGACTCGTTTAGAGAAATCCACGGAAAACACAAATTTTTGAGCTTTATGGGGGTATTGCTGTTTAACCAGCCCAAAGTGGGTTAACGCTTGGTTTTTTTACCCCCCTTATTACTGACAAAAATGATCCGCGATGAATTCCACTCCCAATAAAGGAAGTTATGTTTATCTCCCATGTATTGTTTGGGTCCAGTGGGGGCCTGAAACCAGCCTATTTCATCAAACTTTTGATGTTTGGCAGCCTGTGGAGGGTTACCATATGCATCGCCTGATATGTCGTGTGTATCAAAGGGCGTGTCACAGACAGGTCTAGCAATTACGAATGTATAAAAAAAATCTACAAGACGTGTTTCGAGAAAGTGCCGATAAACCCCAATTTGGGCAGTTTTTTGCCAATTCTGACGAAATAAGGGTTAAATAAAAAATTCCGCTTCGGTACATTTTTAGATTTTGTGCCCCTCTATGCGTGTGCAAAATTTCGTGAAAATCGGTTCGAAAATGGCTTCTGAATCGTACGGACAAAATGTGTGGAAAAAAAACAAACAAAAAAGAACCCAAACTAGACTTTATGATTCTGGAGAATCATGGCTTTTCCCGATGAGATTCCTTGATTTTTCATGCCCCCACAGTGTCTGATGAATTGTTTTTAACTGTCTCACTGAAGTTCTTTCATTGATGTTATGAGAAAGGTGGTTATAGTAGTCTCAAATGACTCAGTTTTATAAAAAAATTGTTTAGGTAAAAACCATCATTAATGGTAGAGTGGGTTAATATCAATATCGTCGTCCCACAAGTTAATGACCGACAAAAGGAGTTATGTTTGTTTGACACATACCATTTGAGTGCTCTGTCTATTTGAAAATGGTCCATTTTATCTCAAATGTATCCAAAATATTGATGTCTGGCAGGTTGTAGAGGGTTAACATGTGCTAACAGGCATATGTATTCATGCAACTTGCAATTTCAAACCAAAAAGTGCGAATGGCCATTTTTACTTAAAATCTATAAGATGTTTTCAGAGAAATCCATGTGCATGCGCTCTTTTCGAATTCGACGTGACGAAATTCGTATCGCTCTTCATGGAAAGTGATGCCGCAGCTATCCATGAACAACGAGTGAAAATTTCATGGAAATCTGCCTAGAATCGGTTGGGATATCGCGTTTTGAAGAGAGGAGGTAACTGTTTGAATTTGGTCCTTCCTTTTCAAGCCAGTTCGAAAAAAAACGTCGTGAATGGGCGCAGACTCCTTTAGAGCCCCCCACCCCCCCCCCCCCCCCCCTCTCCGTAAATGGAAGTTGCTTCTTTAAGACCGCCACCCAGGGATCCCAACACAACCTTTAAACCTAAGAGAATCGTCAGAAGTTTAAAGTGAAAAGAAATTGGCGGTGATTGGGTTTCTGGCAGGCAGGAAAAGATTGACGAAGATTTGCATATTGGACATAAAAATAGCACTTCTGACATACACGAACCGTAGGCAGCGAATTGAAATTTTCAGAACTTGTTCTACGAACCCTGGCCGACATTTTGGGATCTGTTTGGAGCGTCCGAGCCGCCTGGAAAACACCACGCATCGCTTGGAATGAGAGAGTACTATTCGTCCCGACTCTATCAGTTCAGAATGGACATGGGCAGTGTTGTAGACGACTGTGGAGCTGCGATTGAGCATAAAGTCCCAGGTTTCGGTGCCTCATTGCCTAAGCGACGCCATTGTATGATTTTTTGTCTCAATATCGTCCTTACTACTTGTAGATTATACCGTTGCCGTACGTTAATGTAGCCTCTTGCCATTTTCGAGACTTTCAACTCAGAACGCCGCCAAAGAGAGGAAGTGCGGGGGGGGGAGGGGGTGGGGCTGTAGCGGCGAGGGGGGGGGGGGGGTATCCTGACACTATCTTTAAACCTTAGATAATCGGAAGAAGTTGCAGTGAAAAGAAATCGGCGGTGAGTAGGTGTTTTGGTGGGAAACGATTAACGAAAATTTGCCAATTTGACATTAAAATTGCACTTCTCACAAACACGAACCGTGTCCAGACCGCCGAAGGCAGCGACTTCTAATTTTCAGAACTTGTTCTACACACCCTGGCCGACATTTTGGCATCTGTTGCAAGTGTCGAGACCGCGTGGAGAACACCACGCATCGCGTGGAAAGTGAGAGTACTATTCGTTCCGACTCTATCAGTTTGGAATGGAATTGGGCACTATTGTAGACTATTGTAGAGCAGCGATTGAGCATAAAATCGGAGTTTTTTGTGCCAAATTACCTAACCGGCTCCAAGGTATGAACTTTCGTCTGTACATCGCCCAGATCGTCTGAAGTTTATACCGTTACCATATGTTGAAGTGGCCTTTTGTCAGTTTCGCCACTTTCGACCCAGATTTGAGGGTACCTTCCTTCAGTGAAATCTAGCCATGCTCACAACCACGCCCTCTCCCCGTCGGCCCGGGTGCTTCTAAAGATAGAAAGGTCAATAGGGAGGGCCCGTTAGCAAACAAACGGGGGCAGGTGTAGTTGGTGAAAAACAGCAGGGGGGGGGGGCACGTGTCCTAGGTAAAAGAAACAACAGTAGGGGGGAGGGGGGCACGTGTCCTAGGTAAAAGAAACAATAGGGGGCAGGTGTCCTAGGTAAAAAAAAAACAGCAGGAAGGGGGAGGGGCAGATGTCCCCGCTAATTAATTTTAATAACAGGCAGGTGTTCATGGGGCAGGCCCACTGCTCGGTGTTCCAAATTTTCTATGGTACTTGGCCTTGATGGAAACAACACTTCAAGAAGAAACAACGGGAAACCTATTTGCAGTAAAGCTGCAAATATAAACATGATTTTAGGACCATTCCATGGCCAGTTTAAAGCCTACTGCGATATCAGCGTTTATTACTCTCGTCCTTTCACTGCAGTATTTCACACGAGTCGAGTTCTGACGTCATGCAAGTTTGATGGACGCTTTCAATTTTGTTATTGACAACAACATATTTATAATTTCGTGATTACTGATCGGAATTTTGAAAACGACACATGCAATCGCGAAAGAGTTTTCTGAAAAACACGATCCTGCAAAAGGTTTTAGTGAAATTTGATTATTTTTTTTATTTTCAATTTCGATGGCTCTTGTCGAAAAGGTGTTAATCACTGATCGTCCTAAACGAGATCAAAGACTGACGCTGTATATTAATAACACGCAGAGAATCTTCTAAGAATATACACGCGCAATCCTAAAATGAAATAAATCAAGTCTTGTTTCAGGTTTTACGAGAGAAATATGTCCAATTGTATCATTGAATCATGTTTAGGTATATGTGGGCGAGACATTTTCTACACGGACAAAATACAGACTAAATAAAATATTTGCCATAATTTTCCGCAGACGTATTTTTGTCTTTGCTTCTTGGGGAAATCCATGCTGATAACACAACGAAGGAGTGTTATCTAATGAGGTCAGAACCGTCAGGTGGTCGGGTCCGACACCACACCTCGAAGTAGATTTAGTGGGGGTGTCGATTTTACAAGTAATGTAGGCAGCGTACATGGCATGGGCTGTCTGTCTTTAATCCTATAAACAGGGTTAAGGCTTGGTTTTTGAATACCCTTATTTATTTATTTATTTATTTATTTATTTATTTATTTATTTATTTATTTATTTATTTACTTATTTGTTTATTGGTGTTTAAGGTCACATGCTTATGCACAATGGCTAATCGTGGTCGTGACAGTTTTATAGGTGGAGGAAGTACACGGAGAGAACCACCAAGCATCGACGAGCAACTGTCAGCTCCTCAACATTCTAACTCTGTTCAAGCTCCGCTCAAGCAGGGTTACAGAGGGTGAAGACATATGTACCATCGACGTGCAGTATGCCTTAGTACACGGCGTCATCGTGCCCCCATGTCGGCAACCGGGCTAAAGTGCCTTGCCCAAGGACACAACGTGAGTCGTCCCGGACGGGGATCGAACTTGGGACCTCTAGCATAGAAGTACAACAGTCTACCACTGAGCCACCACGCTCCCTTGATTACCCTTAACACTATCATACATTATCCCTCATGAATTCTGAGTCTGATAAAAGAGGTTATGTTTATGATTTTTCTTGACCCCCACAGTGTCTGATGAATTGTTTTAAACTGTCTCACTAAAGTTCCTTCATTGATGTTATGAGAAAGGTGAGTATAGTAGTCTCAAATGACTCGGTTTGGGTTTGATAAAAAAATGTTTAGGTAAAACCCATCATTAATGGTAGAATGGGTTAATATCAATATCAGTGTTTCCCTATCAGTTTTGCGTCCGGTAAAAGAAGTTACGTTTCTCTGTGGCATTTCCATTTGATGTTGTTGGTGTCCAAAAACAGACTATTTCCTCAATTGTTTTTTACATTTAGCAGCCCATGAAGGGTTAACAAATGCCTACCAGAATAATTGATCCATGCAACTGGTCATATGACACCAAGACCTATCAACGGCCATTTTCTCTTGAAAACCCCACAAAATGTTTGTAAAGAAATTCAGGGAAAACGAATTTTTAAGCTTTTGATGGGTATCCCTGGTAACCTCCCCAACAGGGGTTAACGCTTGGCTTTTTGAATACCTTTATTACATTTCAAAAATGGTCCTCTGTGAATTCCACTTCAAACAAAGATTATGTTTATCTCTCATGTATACATTAGGTGCTGTGCGTGTCTGAAAACAGTCCCATGTTAACAACATTACGATGCTTGGCAGCTTGTAGATGGTTAAAAAACGCTCACTGGAGTATTTTGTCTATGCAACTTGTAATGTCACATAAAGACCTACGAATAGTCAATTTGTCTTGAAACCCTACAAGTTACCGTTAGGGATATTCACAGAAAGTGGGAATTTGAAGCTTTCAAGGGATATCTCTCTTTAGCCTGCCCAAAATGGGTTAAGACGTCGACTTTTGAATACCCTTACTACTTACAAAAATGTTTCCGTATAAATTGTACGCGCGATAAAAGAAGGCACTTTTCTTTGTAGTGTACCCTTTGGGTGCTGTTGGAGTGCAAAAACAGCCCGTTTTATTGCAATTTTGACCTTCAGCAGCCCGGGGAGGGTTAACTAATGCTGACCGGAATATTTTGTTCATGCGACTTGTAATGTCACACCAAGACCTGCAAATAGCCGATTTTTCTTGAAAACCTACAAGATGTTGTTAGAGAAATCCACATAAAACAGGTATTTTAAGATTTTAATGGGTATCTCTCTTTAACCAGCCCAAAATGGGTTATGACGTCAAATTTTTAATACCCTTACCACTTTCAAAAATATTTTCCGATCAATTTTGCGTCCGATAAATGAAGGCCCCTTTCTCTGTGGTATATCGTTTGGGTGCTGTTGGTGCCTAAAAACAGCCCATTTTATCACAATTTTTACGTTTAGCAGCTCGGGGAGGGTTAACTAATGCTGACCGGAACATTTTATCCAAGCAACTTGCAATGTCACACCAAGACCTGAGAGTGACCAATTTTTCTTGAAAATCTACGAGACTCGTTTAGAGAAATCCACGGAAAACATGAAGTTTTGAGCTTTTTTGGGGTATTGCTGTTTAACCAGCCCAAAACGGGTTAACACTTGGTTTTCTGAACACCCTTATTACTTACAAAAATGATCCTCGGTGAATTCCACTTCCAATGAAGGAAGTTATGTTTACCTCTCGGGTATCGTTTGGGTGCTTTGGGGGTCTGAAACTGGCCCATTTCATCAAAATTTTGATGTTTGGTAGCCTGTGGAGGGTTACCATATGCATCGCCTAATATGTCGTGTGTATCAAAGGTTGTGTCATAGGAAGGTCTAGTAATGATGAATGTTTAAAAAAAATCCTAAAGACCTGTTTCGAGAAAGTGCCGATAAACCCCAATTTTGGCAGTTTTTTGCCAATTCTGGCGAAATAAGGGTTAAATCGAAAATTCCGCTTCGGTACATTTTTAGATTTTTTGCCACTCTATGCGTGTGCCAAATTGTGTGAAAATCGGTTCGAAAATGGCTTCTGAATCGTACGGACAAAAATGTGTGGAAAAAACAAAAAAAAAAAACAAAACCCAACCCCCCCCCCAAAAAAAAAATAATAATCCGTAGAAAAACAATAGTCTTTTCCAGAGGGAAAAGCCTAAAAAAACTAGACTTTATGATTCTGGAGAATCATGGCTTTTCCCGATGAGATTCCATGATTTTTCATGACCCCACAGTGTCTGATGAATTGTTTTTAACTGTCTCACTGAAGTCCCTTCATTGATGTTATGAGAAATGTGAAGATAGTAATCTCAAATGACAGAGTTTGATAAAAAATTGTTTAGGTAAAAACCATCATTAACGGTGGAGTGGGTTAATGTCAATATCGTCGTCCAACAAGTCAATGACCGACAAAAGGAGTTATGTTTCTTCGACACATACCCACTGAGTGCTGTGTCAATTTAAAAATGGTTCATTTTATCTCAAATGTTTCCCAAATATTGGTGTCTGGCAGCTTGTAGAGGGTTGTTAACAAGTGCTAACAGGAATATTTATTCATGCAACTTGTAATGTCACTCCAAGAACTGTGAATGGCCATTTTTTTCTTTAAAATCTACAAGATGTTTTCAGAGAAATCCAGGGAGAACATGAATTTTAAGCTTTTGATGGGTATCATTGTTTATCCAGCCCAAAACGGGTTAAGTGTTGTTTATTGAATACTCTTATTACTTCCAAAAATAATTCTCAGTGAATTCTACTTCCACTTATTTTGATCTCTCCTCCCAACTTTGGGTGCTGTGGGTACGCAAACACAGCCCATTTTATCAACATTTTGATGTTTGAGAACCTGCATAGGGTTAACAAATGCTTACAGGAATATTTTGTACATGCAACTTGTAATGTCACACTAAGATCTGAGAATGGCCATTTTTTCTTGAAAATCTACTGAATGGGTTTAAAAGAAATCCTCCGATAACATAAATTTTTAACCTTTTGAGGGGTATCTCTCTGTAACCAGCTCTAAAGGGTTAATGCCTGGTTTTGTTAATACCTTCAATGGGTACAAAAAAGATCAACTGTGAATTCCATTTCCAATGAAGAGGGTTATGTTTATCTCGTAGGTACACATTTGGTGTTATGGTTGCCCAAGCACAGCCCATTTTCTCGAAATGTCTATGCCTGGCAGCCTCTGGGGGGTTAACAAATGTTTACCGAAACATTTTGTTCATGCTTGTAATGTCACTCGAAGACCTGCGAATGGTCAGTTGTTCTTGAAATTTTTTTTTAGAAATCCACAGAAAACTGGAATTTTAAGCTTTTAAGGGGTATATCTCCTTAACCAGTCAAAAATGGGTTAAGACCTCGATTTGTGAATACATTTACTACTTACAAAAATGTTTCCCTGTCAGTTTTGCGTCCGGTAAAAGAAGTTACGTTTCTCTGTTGCATTCCCTTTTGATGTTGTTGTTGTTCAAAAACAGACTATTTTTTTTTCAAACTTTTGACATTTAGCAGCCCATGGAGGGTTAACAAATGCTTAGAGGAATAATTTATCCAATCAACTGGTAATGTGACACTATGACCTATCAATGGCCATTTTCTCTTGAAAATGCTACCAGATGTTTGTAAAGAAATCCAGGGAAAACATAAATTTTGAAGCCTTTGATGGGTATCACTGTTAACAACCACAAAAGGGGTTAACGATTGGTTTTTTGAATACCCTTATTACTTACAAAAATGGTCCTCGGTAAATTCCACTCCCAACAAAGGAGATTATGTGTATTTCTCAGGTACACGTTGGTTGCTGTGCGTGTCTGAAAACAGCCCATTTCAACAAAATTACGATGCTTGGCAGTCTGTAGAGGGTTAATAAACGCTCACCGGAATATTTTGTCCATGCATCTTACAATGTCACACAAAGACCTGCGAGTAGTCAATTTTTCTTGAGAACCTACAGGATGTATTTAGAGAAATCCACAGAAAACGGGAATTTTAAGATTTTAAGGGGTCTCTCTCTTTAGCCTCCCCAAAATGGGTTAAGACTTCGACTTTTGAATACCCTTACTACTTACAAAAATGTTTCCATATAGATTGTGCGCTCGATAAAAGAAGGCACTTTTCTTTGTGGCGTACCCATTGGGTGCTGTTGGCGTCCAAAAACAGCCCATTTTATCACAATTTTGACTTTTAGCAGCCCGTGGAGGGTTAACAAATGCTCACCGCAGTATTTTGTCTATGCAACTTCTATTGCCACACCAAGGCCTGGGAGTGACAAATTTTTCTTGAAGATCTACAAGACACGTTTAGAGAAATCCACGGAAAACACAAATTTTTGAGCTTTATGGGGGTATTGATGTTTAACCAGCCCAAAGTGGGTTAACGCTTGGTTTTTTGAACACCCTTACTACTGACAAAAATGATCCTCGGTGAATTCCACTCCCAATAAAGGGAGTTATGTTTATCTCTCATGTATTGTTTGGGTGCGGTGGGGGCCTGAAACTGGCCTATTTCATCAAAATTTCGATGTTTGGCAGCCTGTGGAGGGTTACCATATGCATCGCCTGATATGTCGTGTGTATCAAAGGGCGTGTCACAGAGAGGGCTAGGAACTACGAATGTATAAAAAAAATCTACAAGACGTGTTTCGAGAAAGTTCCGATAAACCCCAATTTTGGCAGTTTTTTGTCAATTCTGACGAAATAAGGGTTAAATCGAATATTCCGCTTGGTACATTTTTAGACTTTGTGCCCCTCTATGCGTGTGCAAAATTTCGTGAAAATCGGTTCGAAATTGGCTTCTGAATCGTACGGACAAAATGTGTGGAAAAAAAAAAAAAAAAAAAAAACCAAAAAAAACTAGACTTTATGATTCTGGAGAATCATGGCTTTTCCCGATTAGATTCCAGGATTTTTCATGACCCCACAGTGTCTGATGAATTGTTGTTAACTGTCTCACTGAAGTTCCCTCATTGGTGTTATGAGAAAGGTGAGTATAGTAGTCTCAAATGACTCGGTTTGGGTTTGATAAAAAAAAAATGTTTAGGTAAAACCCATCATTAATGGTAGAATGGGTTTCCATTTGTTGGTGTCCAAAAAACAGACTATTTCTTCATTTTTTTACATTTAGCAGCCCATGGAGGGTAAACAAATGCCTACCAGAATAATTTATCCATGCAACTGGTCATATGACACCAAGACCTATCAACGGCCATTTTCTCTTGGAAACCCCACAAAATGTGTGTAAAGAAATCCAGGGAAAACGATTTTTTAAGCTATCGATGGGTATCCGTGTTAACCTCCCCAACAGGGGTTAACGCTTGGTTTTTCTAATACCCTTATTACTTACAAAAATGGTCCTCTGTGAATTCCACTTCCAACGAAGGAGATTATGTTTATCTCTCATGTATACATTGGGTGCTGTGCATGTCTGAAAACAGCCCCATGTTAACAAAATTACGATGGTTGGCAGCTTGTAGATGGTTAATAAACGCTCATCGGAGTATTTTGTCCATGCAACTTGTAATGTCACATAAAGACCTACGACTAGTCAATTTGTCTTGAAACCCTACAAGTTATCGTTTGGGAAATTCACAGAAAATGGGAATTTACAGCTTTCAAGGGATATCTCGCTTTAGCCTGCCCAAAATGGGTTAAGACGTCGATTTTTGAATACCCTTACTGGTTACAAAAATGTTTCCGTATAAATTGTGCACTCGATAAAAGGAGGCACTTTTCTTTGTGGTGTACCCTTTGGGTGCTGTTGGTGTCCAAAAACAGCCCATTTTATCACAATTTTGACCTTCAACAGCCCGGGGAGGGTTAACTAATGCTGACCGGAATATTTTGTTCATGCAACTTGTAATGTCACACCAAGACCTGCAAATAGCTGATTTTTTCTTGAAAACCTACAAAATGTTGATAGAGAAATCCACAGAAAACGGGTATTTTAAGATTTTAATGGGTATCTCTATTTAACCAGCCCAAAATGGGTTAAGATGTCAAATTGTGAATACCCTTACCACTTTCAAAAATATTTTCCGATCAATTTTGCGTCCGATAAATGAAGGACCCTTTCTCTCTGGTATACCGTTTGGGTGCTGTTGGTGACTAAAAATAGCCCATTTTATCACAATTTTTACGTTTAGCAGCTCGGTGAGGGTTAGCTAATGCTGACCAGAATATTTTATCTATGCAACTTGTAATGTCACACCAAGACCTGAGAGTAACCAATTTTTCTTGAAAATCTACAAGACTCGTTTAGAGAAATCCACGGAAAACACAAACTTTTGAGCATTATAGGGGTATTGCTGTTTAACCAGCTCAAGATGGGTTAACGCTTGGTTTTCTGAACACCCTTATTACTTACAAAAATGATCCTCGGTGAATTCCACTCCCAATAAAGGACGTTATGTTTATCTCTCGTGTATTGTTTGGGTGCAGTGGGGGCCTGAAACCGGCCTATTTCATCAAAATTTCGATGTTTGGCAGCCTGTGGAGGGTTACCATATGCATCGCCTGATATGTAGTGTGTACCAAAGGGTGTGTCACAGACAGGTTTAGCAATGACGAATGTTTTAAAAAAATCTACAAGACATGTTTCGAGAAAGTGCCGATAAACCCCAATTTTGGCAGTTTTTTGCCAATTCTGACGAAATAAGGGTTAAATCGAAAATTCTGCTTCGGTACATTTTTAGATTTTGTGCCCCTCTATGCGTGTGAAAAATTTCGTGAAAATCGGTTCGAAAATGGCTTCTGAATCGTACGGACAAAATGTGTGGAAAAAAAAACAAAAAAAAAAACTAGACTTTATGATTCTGGAGAATCATGGCTTTTCCCGATGAGATTCCATGATTCTTCATGACCCCACAGTGACTGATGAATTGTTTTTAACTGTCTCACTGAAGTTCCTTCATTGATGTTATGAGAAAGGTGAGTATAGTAGTCTCAAATGACTTGGCTCGATCCTAATTAACACCATAATTATGGAAACACTGGAACTACCAGCGCGACTGAAGAGAACAATAGCAGCTCTGGGCATCTCTTGCCCTGTCACCTGGACTGTCCGGGAGACAGGCAAAAGAGTCCATCTGAACTTGGAGTTCGTCATTGAAGAGCACAACACCGCCACACCTTCTTCGGGGAAAGGTAGCACCTTTTGTGAGAGGAACCCCTCTCACACTGGTCCTCACCCGAAGAAGCCTGGACCTGGCCCTGTAAAGAAGAAGAGCAAGAAGAAGAGTCCGTCCACCAAGCGCCGGGGTTCCAGGCGCCTGGAGGCCTTCCGGAACAGGAAGAAAGAGGTGAGCGAGAGGATGGAGGTCCTGGAGGCAGCTGCCAGTTCCCCTCCTAGTCCCACTAGTACACCCAACCAACTGCCAGCTCCTGAGCCGGTACTGTTGGATGAGGAACGTCTGGTGGAGACTGAGGAGGAACCGGAGGTTGCCTTTTCACCACCTCCCACCCCTCACTCCCCACTTCCTTCTCTACCGGACAGCCCGGGTGTGTCAATCTCAGCAACACAGCCACCTAAGTCTGCAGTCACCGCCGAAGAATTAAGGAGAATAATAGAGATGGGAAGGCGGGCAGTTGAGATGGGAAACCGAATCGCCCCCGAAACCCACGAGTTCAGGGAACAATCCAAAGCAGATCTCAAAAAGGAATTAGACGCAATCCATTCACCAAACTCAATACTAAACTCAACATCGTCGACTTCCACATCACAATCTCAACCACCTCCAAAGAACAAGAGCCGGAAGAAGCCTAGACGGGGTTAAGCCACCCCCTCCTTCCTTTTCCTCCTCCACCACGCCTTGACATCCTACACCAACAACAAACAGCTAACGAGGGTTGAAAGTGGCTTGTCCTCCAAATCGTCCCTGCGCGCCTTCGGAGCGTCAAACCATTTCGTTCGTCTCAAATGACTCAGTTGATAAAAAAATTGTTTAGGTAAAAACCACCATTAACTGTGGAGTGGGTTAATATCAATATCGTCGTCCGACAAGTTAATGACCCACAAAAGGTGTTATGTTTGTTTCACACATACCCACTGAGTGCTGTGTCTATTTGAAAATGGTCCATTTTATCTCAAATGTTTCCAAAATATTGATGTCTGGCAGCTTCAGAGAGTTAACAAGTACTAACAGGAATATTTTTCCATGCAACTTGTAATGTCACACTAAGAACTTCAAATGGCCATTTTTTCTTTAAAATCTTCCAAGATGTTTTCAGAGAAATCCCTGCGCATACGCTTTTTTCCAATTCGACGTGACGAAATGCGAAATTCATGTCGCTCTTCATGGAAAGTGATGCCACAACTATTCATGAACAAGGAGTGAAAATTTCATGGAAATCTGCCTAGAATTGGCTGAGATATGGCGTTTTGGAGAGAGGAGGTAATTGTTTGAATTTGATCCTTCCTTTTCAAGCCAGTTCGAAAAAAGACGTCGGGAATGGGCGCAGAATCCTTCAGTGCCTCCTCGCTGGAGTAAGTCCACTTAAATGTTACAATTGTGTGTGACTGGTGGAGAGTTGACTGTAAATGGAAGTTGCTTCTTTCAGACAGCCACCAGGGATCCCAATACAACCTTTAAACCTACGAGAATCTCAGAAGTTTAAAGTCAAGAGAAATTGGCGGTGATTGGGTTTCTGGCAGGCAGGAAAAGATTGACGAAGATTTGCATATTGGACATTAAAATAGCACTTCAGACATACACGAACGGTGTTCAGACCGCTGGAGGCAGCGACTTGAAATTTTCAGAACTTGTTCTAAGAACCCTGGCCGACATTTTGAGATCTGTTTGGAGTGTCCGGACTGCGTGGAAAACACCACGCATCGCTTGGAATGTGAGAGTACTACTCGTCCCGACTCTATCAGTTTAGAATGGACACGGGCAGTGTTGTAGACGACTGTAGAGCTGCGATTGAGCATAACGTCCCAGGTTTCGGTGCCGCATTGCCTAACCAGCTCCAAAAGAGCGGCGGGGGAGGGGTATCATGACACTATCTTTAAACCTAAGATAATCGCCAGAAGTTGAAGTGAAAAGAAATCGGCGGCGAGTATGATTTTTCGTCTGGACATCGCCCACATCGACTGTAGTTTATACCGTTACGAGGTAGCCTTTTGTCATTTTTGCCACTTTCGCCCCAGATTTGAGGGTACCTTCCTTCAACCCCATTTTATAGCAAAATCTAGCCATGCTCCCAACAACGCCCTCTCCCCGTCGGCCCGGGTGCTTCTAAAAATAGAAAGGTCAATGGGTAGGGGCCCGTTAGCAAACAAACGGGGGCAGGACAGGTGTACTTGATGAAAAAACAGTTGTGTGAACATCCCCAGAAGTGAAAACCTATGCTCAGTGGCTGTAATCAAGATGTTAATTTAGACTCCCATTACGGCCAATATACTATAGAATGCAATTGGGTGGGTGGCGGGCATCATCACTGGATCTAATGTTGTATTTCATGTTTTCTTTATATTCTATTTATTTTTTTGATCTCTCTCTCTCTCTCTCTCTCTCTCTCTCTCTCTCTCTCTCTCTCTCTCTCTCTCTCTCTCTCTCTCTCTCAGTTTAATTTGTGTTTGTCTATAATGTTTATAATATTTAGATTTTGCTAGATTCTGTTATTTATGGAATACGTTCTGCCATATTGTAAATTATTAGTCACCGTACAGGAACGGAGGGGCTTCAAAGTGGTAAGCACTTGTCCTCCAATCCTGATTTGCATTGTCAAGTGGCAAATAAAATATGTTTAATCTAATCTAACAGTAGGGGGGGGGGGGGGCATGTGTCCTAGGTAAAAAAAAACAGCAGAGGGCAGGTGTCCTAGGTAAAATAAACAGCATGGTGGGGGGGGGGGGGGTGTCCCCGCTAATTAATTTTAATAGCAGGCAGTTGTTCATGGGGCAGGTGCCCTATCCCACTGCCCAGTATTCCAAATTTTCTATGGTACCTGGCCTTGACGGAAATAACATTTCAACAAGAAACAACGGGAAACCTATTTGCAATAAAGCTGCAAATATAAAGTTGATTTTAGGACCATTCCATGGACATTTTAAAGCCTATACTGCGATGTCAGCGTTTCTTATTCTCGTCCTTTCACCACACCGCAGTATTTTACCCGAGTCGAGTTCTGACGTCATGCAAGTTTGACGGACATGCTTTCAATTTTGTTATTGACAACAACATATTTATAATTTCGTGCTTACTGATCCGAATTTTGAAAACGACACACGCAATCGCGAAAACGTTTTCTGAAAAACACGATTCTGTAAAAGGTTTTAGTGAAATTTGATTATTTTTTTTTATTTTCAATTTCCATGGCTCTTGTTGAAAAGGTGCTAATCACTGATCGTCCCAAACGAGATCAAAGACACGCGAAATTTTCTATACGGACAAAATACAGGCTAAATAAAATATTTGCCATTATTTTCCGCAGACGTAATTTTGTCTTTGCTTCTTGGGGAAATTTCTTGCTGCTAAATACAACGAAGGTGTGTTATTTGATGTGGTCAGAACCGTCAGGTGGTTGGGTCCGAAACCGCACCTCGCAGGAGATTTAGTGGGGGGGTGTCGATTTTACAAGTAATGTAGGCAGCGTACACGGCACGGACTGTCTGTCTTTATTCCGACAAAACAGGGTTAAGGCTTGGTTTTTTGAATACCCTTATTTATTTATTTATTTATTTATTTATTTGTTTATTTATTTATTTATTTATTTATTTATTTATTTATTTATTTATTTATTTATTTATTGGTGTTTAAGGTCACATACTTCTGCACAATGGCTAATCGTGACCGTGACAGTTTTAGAGGTGGAGGAAGCCGGAGTACCCGGAGAGAACCACCAAGCATCGACGAGCAACTGTCAGCTCCTCAACATTCTCACTCTGTTCAGGCTCCGCTCAGGCAGGGTTACAGAGGTTGAAGACATGTGTACCATCGACGTGCAGTATGCCTTAGTACACGGGGACATCGTGCCCCCATGTCGGCAACCGGGCCAAAGTGCCTTGCCCAAGGACGCAACGTGAGTCGTCCCGGACGGGGATCGAACTCGGGACCTCTAGCATAGAAGTACAACAGTCTACCACTGAGCCACCGCGCTCCCTTGAATACCCTTAACACTATCATACATTATCCCTCAGGAATTCTAAGTCTGATAAAAGAGGTCATGTTTATCTATTGCATACCCATTTTGCTGCCCGAAAACAGCCGATTTTATTAAAATTTTGACGTTTAGCAGCCTGTAGAGGGATTAACAGAGGACTAGCGGAATATTCTATCTATGCAGTTTGTAAGACCTGCCAATGTCAAATTGTTCTTGAAAATCCCCAGCAAGCAGTTAGCGAAATCCACGGAAAATGTAAATTTTAAGCGTTTAAGGGGCATCTCTCCTTATTCAGTCCAAAATGGGTTAAGTTTCATTCTTTTAAATACCCTTACTATTTACAAACCTTAAACACCAATAAATAAACAGTATCATGCAGGGCAGTGTGGAATATGAAGTGAGGCGGTCCAAAACATTTTAACAAGAAATACGGGAAACCTATTTGCAGTAACGCTGCAAACATGAACTTGATTTTAGCACCATTCCATGGACAGTTCAAAGCCTACTTCTATATCAGCGTCCCTTATTCTCAACCTTTCAGTGCATGACTGCAGTATTTCACCCGAATCGTGTTCTGACGTCATGCAAGTTTGGTCGACAAGCTTTCAATTTTGTTATTGCTAACTACATATTTATAATTTCATTATTTCTGATCGGAATTTTGAAAATGACACACGCAATCGCGACAGAGTTTTCTGAAAAACTCGATTCTGCAAAAAGTTTTAGTGAAATTTCATTTTTTTTTTATTTTAAATTTCGATGGCTCTTGTCGAAAAGGTGTTAATTACTGATCGTTCCAAACAAGATCAAAGACTGACGCCGAAGATTAAAAACAGACAGAGAATCTTCTAAAAATATACATGTGCAATCCTAAAATGCAACAAATCAAGCCTTTTTTCACGTTTTATGCATGTTTTATATGAGAGAAACATGTCCAATCGTATCATTGAATCATTTTTAGGTATATGTGGGTGAGAAATTTTGTATACGGACAAAATACACACTAAATAAAACAATTGGCATTATTTTCAAAGCAGCCCATTTTATCAAACTTTTGATGTTCAGATGCTGTTGTAGAGCTAACAAATCCTGACCGGAATATTTTGTCCATGCAACATGTAATGGCACACTAAGACCTATGAATGACCATTTTTTTCTTGAAATTTACAAGATGTTTTTAAAGAAATCCAGGGAAAACTTGAATTTTTAAGCCTTTGATGGGTATTGCTGTTTAACCAGCCCAAAACGGGTTAAGGCTTGGTTTATTTAATACCCTTATTACTTACAAAAATTATCCTCGGTGATTTCCACTTCCAAGAGAGGAAGTTATGTTTATTTCCCAGCTACAGGGGCTGTGAGTTACTGAAAACAGCCTATTTTATCAAAGTGTTGATATTTGAGAGTCTGTGGAGGGTTAACAAATGCTTATCAGAATATTCTGTCCTTGCAGTTTATAATGTTACACCACGATCTGCGACGGACCATTTTTTTCTTGAAAATCTACTTGACATTTTTAGAGAAATCCACGTAAAGCATGATTGTTTTAGCTTTTGGGGGAATCACTCTTAAACCACCCAAAACGGGTTAACACTTGGTTTTTTGAATACCCTTATTACTTACAAAAATGGACCTCGGTGAATTCCACTTCCAACGAAGGAGATTATGTTTATTTCTCAGGTACACATTGGGTGCTGTGTGAGTCCGAAAACAGCCCATTTCAACAAAATTACAAAGCTTGGCAGCCTGTGGAGGGTTAATTAACGCTCACCAGAATATTTTGTCCATGCCACTTGTAATGTCACACAAAGACCTGCGAGTAGTCAATTTTTCTTGAAAACCTACAAGATGTTTTTAGAGAAATCCACAGAAAATTCGAATTTTAAGATTTTAAGGGGTCTCTCTCTTTATCCTGCCCAAAAAGGGTTAAGACTTCAACTTTTGAATATCCTTACTACTTATAAAAATGTTTCCGTATAGAGTGTGGGCTCGATAAAAGAACGCACTTTTCTTTGTGGCGTACCCATTGGGTGCCGTTGGCGTCCAAAAACAGCCCATTTTATCACAATTTTGACTTTCAGCAGCCCATGGAGGGTTAACAAATGCTCCCCTTAGTATTTTGTCCATGCAACTTCTATTGTCACACCAAGATCTGGGAGTAACAAGTTTTTCTTGAAAATCTACAAGACTCGTTTAGAGAAATCCACGGAAAACATGAATTTTTTAGCTTTATGGGGGTATTGCTGTTTAACCAGTCCAAAACGGGTTAATGCTTGGTTTTATGAACACCCTTATTACTGACAAAAATGATCCTCGGTGAATTCCACTTCCAATAAAGGAAATTATGTTTATCTCTCATGTATTGTTTGGGTGCAGTGGGGGCCTGAAACCGACCCATTTCATCAAAATTTCGATGTTTGGCAGCCTGTGGAGGGTTACCATATGCATCGCCGAATATCTCGTATGTATCAAAGGTCGTGTCACAGGCAGGTCTAGAAATGATGAATGTTTAAACAAAATCTACAAGACGTGTTTCGTGTTTCGAGAAAGTGCCGATAAACCCCAATTTTGGCAGTTTTTTTGTCAATTCTGAGGAAATAAGGGTTAAATCGAAAATTCCGCTTCGGTACATTTTTAGATTTTGTGCCCCTCTATGCGTGTGCAAAATTTCCTGAAAAACCTTCCGAAAATGGCTTTTGAATCGTACGGACAAAATGTGTGGAAAAAAAAAAAAAAAAAAAAACCCCAACCCCCCCCCCCCCCCCCAAAAAAAAAAAATAATAATCCGTAGAAAAAACAATAGTCTTTTCCAGAGGGAAAAGCCTAACCCCCCCCCCCCCCAAAAAAAAAAAAATAAAAATAAAAAAAATAATAATAATCCGTAGAAATTCAATAGTCCTTTTCCAGAGGGAAAAGCCTAAAAAAAAAAAAAAAAAAAAAAAAAAAAAAAAATAATAATCCGTACAAAAACAATAGTCTTTTCCAAAGGGAAAAGCCTAACCTAGACTTTATGATTCTGGAGAATCATGGCTTTTCCCGATGAGATTCCATGATTCTTCATGACCCCACAGTGTCTGATGAATTGTTTTTAACTGTCTCACTGAAGTTCCTTCATTGATGTTATGAGAAAGGTGAGTATAGTAGTCTCAAATGACTTGGCTCGATCCTAATTAACACCATAATTATGGAAACACTGGAACTACCAGCGCGACTGAAGAGAACAATAGCAGCTCTGGGCATCTCTTGCCCTGTCACCTGGACTGTCCGGGAGACAGGCAAGAGAGTCCATCTGAACTTGGAGTTCGTCATTGAAGAGCACAACACCGCCACACCTTCTTCGGGGAGAGGTAGCACCTTTTGTGAGAGGAACCCCTCTCACACTGGTCCTCACCCGAAGAAGCCTGGACCTGGCCCTGTAAAGAAGAAGAGCAAGAAGAAGAGTCCGTCCACCAAGCGCCGGGATTCCAGGCGCCTGGAGGCCTTCCAGAATAGGAAGAAAGAGGTGAGTGAGAGGATGGAGGTCCTGGAGGCAGCTGCCAGTTCCCCTCCTAGTCCCACTAGTACACCCAACCAACTGCCAGCTCCTGAGCCGGTACTGTTGGATGAGGAACGTCTGGTGGAGACTGAGGAGGAACCGGAGGTTGCCTTTTCACCACCTCCCACCCCTCACTCCCCACTTCCTTCTCTACCGGACAGCCCGGGTGTGTCAATCTCAGCAACACAGCCACCTAAGTCTGCAGTCACCGCCGAAGAATTAAGGAGAATAATAGAGATGGGAAGGCGGGAAGTTGAGATGGGAAACCGAATCGCCTCCGAAACCCACGAGTTCAGGGAACAATCCAAAGCAGATCTCAAAAAGGAATTAGACGCAATCCATTCACCAAACTCAACACTAAACTCAACATCGTCGACTTCCACATCAACAATCTCAACCACCTCCAAAGAACAAGAGCCGGAAGAAGCCTAGACGGGTTAAGCCACCTCCCTCCTTCCTTTTCCTCCTCCACCCGCGCCTTGACATCCTACAACAACAACAAACAGCTAACGAGGGTTGAAAGGGGCTTGTCCTCCAAATCGTCCCTGCGCGCCTTTGGCGCGTCAAACCATTTCGTTCGTCTCAAATGACTCAGTTGATAAAAAAAATGTTTAGGTAAAAACCATCATTAACGGTGGAGTGGGTTAATATCAATATCGTCGTCCGACAAGTTAATGACCCACAAAAGGAGTTATGTTTGTTTCACACATAACCACTGAGTGCTGTGTCTATTTGAAAATGGTCCATTTTATCTCAAATGTATCCAAAATATTGATGTCTGGCAGCTTGTAGAGGGTTAACAAGTACTAACAGGAATATTTTTCCATGCAACTTGTAATGTCACACTAAGAACTGGCAAATGGCCATTTTTTCTTTTAAAATCTTCCAAGATGTTTTTAGAGAAAATCCCTGCGCATACGCTCTTTTCCAATTCGACGTGACGAAATGCGAAATTCATGTCGCTCTTCATGGAAAGTGATGCAACAACTATTCATGAACAAGGAGTGAAAATTTCATGGAAATCTGCCTAGAATTGGCTGAGATATGGCGTTTTGGAGAGAGGAGGTAATTGTTTGAATTTGATCCTTCCTTTTCAAGCCAGTTCGAAAAGAGACGTCGGGAATGGGCGCAGAATCCTTCAGTGCCTCCTCGCTGGAGTAAGTCCACTTAAATGTTACAACTGTGTGTGACTGGTTGAGAGTTGACTGTAAATGGAAGTTGCTTCTTTAAGACAGCCACCAGGGATCCCAACACAACCTTTAAACCTACGAGAATCTCAGAAGTTTAAAGTCAAGAGAAATTGGCGGTGATTGGGTTTCTGGCAGGCAGGAAAAGATTGACGAAGATTTTGCATATTGGACATTAAAATAGCACTTCAGACATACACGAACGGTGTTTAGACAGCTGGAGGCAGCGACTTGAAATTTTCAGAACTTGTTCTACGAACCCTGGCCGACATTTTGGGATCTGTTTGGAGTGTCCGGACCGCGTGGAAAACACTACGCATCGCTTGGAATGTGAGAGTACTATTCGTCCCGACTCTATCAGTTTAGAATGGACACGGGCAGTGTTGTAGACGACTGTAGAGCTGCGATTGAGCATAACGTCCCATGTTTCGGTGCCGCATTGCCTAACCAGCTCCAAAAGAGCGGCGGGGGGAGGGGTATCATGACACTATCTTTAAACCTTAGATAATCGTCAGAAGTTGAAGTGAAAAGAAATCGGCGGTGAGTAGGTTTTTTGGCGGGTAACGATTAACGAAAATTTGCCAATTAGACATTAAAATTGCACTTCTCACAAACATGAAGCGTGTCTAGACCGCTGAAGGCAGCGACATCTAATTTTCAGAACTTGTTCTACGCACCCTGGCCGACATTTTGGCATCTGTTGCGAGTGTCGAGGCCGCGTGATGAACACCACGCATCGCGTGGAAAGTGAGAGTACTATTCGTCCCGACTCTATCAGTTTGGAATGGACTTGAGGACTGTTGTAGACTACTGTAGAGCAGGGATTGAGCATGAAGTCGGAGTTTTTTGTGCCAAATTGCCTAACCCGGCTCCAAGGTATGATTTTTCGTATGAACATCGCCCAGATCGACTGTAATTTATACCGTTACCATACGTTGAGGTAGCCTTTTGTCATTTTGCCACTTTCCGCCCCAGATTTGAGGGTACCTTCCTTCAACCCCATTTTATAGCAACATCTAGCCATGCTCCCAACAACGCCCTCTCCCCGTCGGCCCGGGTGCTTCTAAAAATAGAAAGGTCAATGGGTAGGGACCCGTTAGCAAACAAACGGGGGCAGGACAGGTGTACTTGATGAAAAAACAGTTGTGTGAACATCCCCAGAAGTGAAAACCTATGCTCAGTGGCTGAAATCAAGATGTTAATTTAGACTCCCATTACGGCCAATATACTATAGAATGCAATTGGGTGGGTGGCGGGCATCATCACTGGATCTAATGTTGTATTTCATGTTTTCTTTATATTCTATTTATTTTTTTTTGATCTCTCTCTCTCTCTCTCTCTCTCTGTCTCTCTCTCTCTCCTTTCTCTCAGTTTAATTTGTGTTTGTCTATAATGTTTATAATATTTAGATTTTGCTAGATTCTGTTACTTATGGAATACGTTCTGCCATATTGTAAATTATTAGTCACCGTACAGGAACGGAGGGGCTTCTAAGTGGTAAGCACTTGTCCTCCAATCCTGATTTGCATTGTCAAGTGGCAAATAAAAATATGTTTAATCTAATCTAACAGTAGGGCGGGGGGGGGGGGGGGGGCATGTGTCCTAGGTAAAAAAAACAGCAGAGGGCAGGTGTCCGCAGGTGTCCTAGGTAAAATAAACAGCATGGGGGGGGGGGGGGGGGGTGTCCCCGCTAATTAATTTTAATAGCAGGCAGTTGTTCATGGGGAAGGTGCCCTATCCCACTGCCCAGTATTCCAAATTTTCTATGGTACCTGGCCTTGACGGAAATAACATTTCAACAAGAAACAACGGGAAACCTATTTGCAATAAAGCTGCAAATATAAATTTGATTTTAGGACCATTCCATGGACATTTTAAAGCCTACTGCGATAACAGCGTTTCTTACTCTCGTCCTTTCACCACACCGCAGTATTTTACCCGAGTCGAGTTCTGACGTCATGCAAGTTTGACAGACATGCTTTCAATTTTGTTATTGACAACAACATATTTATAATTTCGTGCTTACTGATTCGAATTTTGAAAACGACACACGCAATCGCGAAAGCGTTTTCTGAAAAACACGATTCTGTAAAAAGTTTTAGTGAAATTTGATTATTTTTTTTATTTTCAATTTCCATGGGTCTTGTTGAAAAGGTTCTAATCACTGATCGTCCCAAACGAGATCAAAGACACGCCGTAGTTTAATAACAGACAGAGAATCTTCTAAGAATATACATGCGCAATCCTAAAATGCAATAAATCAAGTTTTTTTTCACGTTTTATGAGAGAAATGTGTCCAATTGTATCATTGAATCTTTTTTAGGTATATGTGTGTGAGAAATTTTCTATACGGACAAAATACAGGCTAAATAAAATATTTGCCATTATTTTCCGTCGACGTAATTTTGTCTTTGCTTCTTGGGGAAATTTCTTGCTGCTAAATACAACGAAGGTGTGTTATTTGATGTGGTCAGAACCGTCAAGTGGTCGGGTCCGAAACCGCACCTCGTAGGAGATTTAGTGGGGGGTGTCGATTTTACAAGTAATGTAGGCAGCGTACACAGCATGGGCTGTCTGTCTTTAATCCGACAAAACAGGGTTAAGGCTTGGTTTTTTGAATACCCTTATTTATTTATTTATTTATTTATTTATTTATTTATTTATTTATTTATTTATTTATTGGTGTTTAAGGTCACATACTTCTGCACAATGGCTAATCGTGACCGTGACAGTTTTAGAGGTGGAGGAAGCCGGAGTACCCGGAGAGAACCACCAAGCATCGACGAGCAACTGTCAGCTCCTCAACATTCTCACTCTGTTCAGGCTCCGCTCAGGCAGGGTTACAGAGGTTGAAGACATGTGTACCATCGACGTGCAGTATGCCTTAGTACACGGGGACATCGTGCCCCCATGTCGGCAACCGGGCCAAAGTGCCTTGCCCAAGGACACAACGTGAGTCGTCCCGGACGGGGATCGAACTCGGGACCTCTAGCATAGAAGTACAATAGTCTACCACTGAGCCACCGCGCTCCCTTGAATACCCTTAATACTATCATACATTATCCCTCAGGAATTCTAAGTCTGATAAAAGAGGTCATGTTTATCTATTGCATACCCATTTTGCTGCCCGAAAACAGCCGATTGTATTAAAATTTTGACGTTTAGCAGCCTGTAGAGGGATTAACAAACGACTAGCGGAATATTCTATCTATGCAGTTTGTAAGACCTGCCAATGTCAAATTGTTCTTGAAAATCCCCAGCAAGCAGTTAGCGAAATCCACGGAAAATGTAAATTTTAAGCGTTTAAGGGGCATCTCTCCTTATTCAGTCCAAAATGGGTTAAGTTTCATTCTTTTAAATACCCTTACTACTTACAAACCTTAAACACCAATAAATAAACAATATCATGCAGTGCAGTGTGGAATATGAAGTGAGGCGGTCCAAAACATTTTAACAAGAAATACGGGAAACCTATTTGCAGTAACGCTGCAAACATGAACTTGATTTTAGGACCATTCCATGGACAGTTTAAAGCCTACTTCGATATCAGCGTCCCTTATTCTCAACCTTTCAGTGCATGACTGCAGTATTTCACCCGAATCGAGTTCTGACGTCATGCAAGTTTGGTCGACATGCTTTCAATTTTGTTATTGCTAACTACATATTTATAATTTCATTATTTCTGATCGGAATTTTGAAAATGACACACGCAATGGCGACAGAGTTTTCTGAAAAACTCGATTCTGCAAAAAGTTTTAGTGAAATTTCATTTTTTTTTATTTTAAATTTCGATGGCTCTTGTCGAAAAGGTGTTAATTACTGATCGTTCCAAACATGATCAAAGACTGACGCCGAAGATTATAAACAGACAGAGAATCTTCTAAAAATATACATGTGCAATCCTAAAATGCAATAAATCAAGTCCTTTTTCACGTTTTATGCATGTTTTATATGAGAGAAACATGTCCAATCGTATCATTGAATCATTTTTAGGTATATGTGGGTGAGAAATTTTGTATACGGACAAAATACACACTAAATAAAACAATTGGCATTATTTTCAAAGCAGCCCATTTTATCAAACTTTTGATGTTCAGATGCTGGTGTAGAGCTAACAAATCCTGACCGGAATATTTTGTCCATGCAACATGTAATGGCACACTAAGATCTGAGAATGGCCATTTTTTCTTGAAAATCTACGGGATGTTTTTAAAGAAATCCTCAGATAACACAAATTTTAACCCTTTGAGGGGGTATCTCTCTGTAACCAGCTCTAAAGGGTTAATGCTTGGTTTTGTGAATACCTTCATTACTTACAAAAATGATTGACGGTGAATTCCACTTCCAATGAAGGAGGTTATGTTTATCTCGTAGGTACACATTTGGTGTTATGGTTGCCCAAGAACAACCCATTTTCTCCAAATGTCTATGCTTGGCAGCCTCTGGAAGGTTAACAGATGTTTACCGAAACATTTTGTTCATGCTTGTAATGTCACTCGAAGACCTGCGAATGGTCAATTACATGTAATGGCACACTAAGACCTATGAATGACCATTTTTTTCTTGAAATTTACAAGATGTTTTTAAAGAAATCCAGGGAAAACTTGAATTTTTAAGCCTCTGATGGGTATCCCTGTTTAACCAGCCCAAAACGGGTTAAGGCTTGGTTTATTGAATACCCTTATTACTTACAAAAATTATCCTCGGTGGTTTCCACTTCCAAGAGAGGAAGTTATGTTTATTTCCCAGCTACAGGTTGGGTGCTGTGAGGGGCTGAAAACAGCCTATTTTATCAAAGTGTTGATATTTGAGAGTCTGTGGAGGGTTAACAAATGCTTATCAGAATATTTTATCCTTGCAGTTTATAATGTTACACCACGATCTGCGACGGACCAGTTTTTTCTTGAAAATCTACTTGACATTTTTAGAGAAATCCACGTAAAGCATGATTGTTTAAGCTTTTGGGGGAATCACTCTTAAACCACCCAAAACGGGTTAACACTTGGTTTTTTGAATACCCTTATTACTTACAAAAATGGTCCTCGGTGAATTCCACTTCCAACGAAGGAGATTATGTTTATTTCTCAGGTACACATTGGGTGCTGTGTGCGTCCAAAAACAGCCCATTTCAACAAAATTAGAAAGCTTGGCAGCCTGTGGAGGGTTAATAAACGCTCACCGTAATATTTTGTCCATGCCACTTGTAATGTCACACAAAGACCTGCGAGTAGTCAATTTTTCTTGAAAACCTACAAGATGTTTTTAGAGAAATCCACAGAAAATTCGAATTTTAAGATTTTAAGGGGTCTCTCTCTTTATCCTGCCCAAAAAGGGTTAAGACTTCAACTTTTTAATATCCTTACTACTTACAAAAATGTTTCCGTATAGAGTGTGGGCTCGATAAAGGAACGCACTTTTCTTTGTGGCGTACCCATTGGGTGCCGTTGGCGTCCAAAAACAGCCCATTTTATCACAATTTTGACTTTCAGCAGCCCATGGAGGGTTAAGAAATGCTCCCTTTAGTATTTTGTCCATGCAACTTCTATTGCCACACCAAGATCTGGGAGTAACAAATTTTTCTTGAAAATCTACAAGACTCATTTAGAGAAATCCACGGAAAACATGAATTTTTTAGCTTTATGGGGGTATTGCTGTTTAACCAGTCCAAAACGGGTTAATGCTTGGTTTTATGAACACCCTTATTACTGACAAAAATTATCCTCGGTGAATTCCACTTCCAATAAAGGAAGTTATGTTTATCTCTCATGTATTGTGTGGGTGCAGTGGGGGCCTGAAACCGACCCATTTCATCAAAATTTCGATGTTTGGCAGCCTGTGGAGGGTTACCATATGCATCGCCGAATATCTCGTATGTATCAAAGGTCGTGTCACAGGCAGGTCTAGAAATGATGAATGTTTAAAAAAAATCTACAAGACGTGTTTCGAGAAAGTGCCGATAAACCCCAATTTTGGCAGTTTTTTGTCAATTCTGAGGAAATAAGGGTTAAATCGAAAATTCCGCTTTGGTACATTTTTAGATTTTGTGTCCCTCTATGCGTGTGCAAAATTTCCTGAAAATCGGTCCGAAAATGGCTTCTGAATCGTACGGACAAAATGTGTGGAAAAAAAAAAAAAAAACCCAAAAAACTAGACTTTATGA
This sequence comes from Pictodentalium vernedei, assembly GCA_031216915.1. Taxonomy (NCBI): domain Eukaryota; kingdom Metazoa; phylum Mollusca; class Scaphopoda; order Dentaliida; family Dentaliidae; genus Pictodentalium; species Pictodentalium vernedei. The sequence continues at coordinate 409,634,267 of CM062295.1, read as the reverse complement.
TTCTGGAGAATCATGGCTTTTCCCGATGAGATTCCACGATTTTTCACGACCCCACAGTGTCTGATGAATTGTTTTTAACTGTCTCACTGAAGTCCCTTCATTGATGTTATGAGAAAGGTGAAGATAGTAATCTCAAATGACAGAGTTTGATAAAAAATTGTTTAGGTAAAAACCATCATTAACAGTGGAGTGGGTTAATGTCAATATCGTCGTCCAACAAGTCGATGACCGACAAAAGGAGTTATGTTTCTTTGACACATACCCACTGAGTGCTGTGTCAATTTAAAAATGGTTCATTTTATCTCAAATGTTTCCCAAATATTGATGTCTGGCAGCTTGTAGAGGGTTGTTAACAAGTGCTAACAGGAATATTTATTCATGCAACTTGTAATGTCACTCCAAGAACTGTGAATGGTCATTTTTTTCTTTAAAATCTACAAGATGTTTTCAGAGAAATCCAGGGAGAACATGAATTTTAAGCTTTTGATGGGTATCATTGTTTATCCAGCCCAAAACGGGTTAAGTGTTGTTTATTGAATACTCTTATTACTTCCAAAAATAATTCTCAGTGAATTCTACTTCCACTTATTTTGATCTCTCCTCCCAACTTTGGGTGCTGTGGGTACGCAAACACAGCTCATTTTATCAACATTTTGATGTTTGAGAACCTGCATAGGGTTAACAAATGCTTACAGGAATATTTTGTACATGCAACTTGTAATGTCACACTAAGATCTGAGAATGGCCATTTTTTCTTGAAAATCTACTGGTAGCGGGGGAGGAATTCGTCACATACAGGTGAATTGTGCACTTGGTGATACCTTCTTGAAATTTGGCACACTGTTAGTGTAGGCTATGAGGTTCTCAAAAACGATCGGCTACAAGTTGACACCGACCGGTGGCGACCAGTAGCGGCACAATCCAAAATGGCCGCCAGCGGCTGAAGGGAACCTCCTTTTCGACGGTCTACCGACTATACATCCGATTGTAAGGGCGCGAAAGTGAACTCTGATCCACGCACGTGTTGGAAACAGACGTGGGAGATGATGTAGAATAAAACGAGATTCTCTATACGGACGCATCAATTTCTTGGAACTTGAAAAGAGCGTTGTTTCTCCGGGATCAGCGTCATTCAGGCAAACCTGAATGACGCTGATCCCGGAGAAACAACGCTCTTTATGAAGCAGTCTCTTTGCCATACAATCTCTTGTTTGGCGTAATTCCGCAAGCAATTCTGATTTGTCTGTCGAAATTAATTCGAGAACGCGATTGTTCACAAAAATCATTCACAGAATGAGTGAGAATCCTCTTCGTGTACGGACTAGTACTGACTGGGAACGTTGTTGCTTTTGCCAGCAAGACAGTTCCAAGAAATTGATGCGTCCGTATAGAGAATCTCGTTTTCATGACGCCTATAAAGCTATTGAGGAAGACATAACGCGCTTCCTAGATAATGGCGTTGAGCTTCCATATAATTTGACCATTGATTGTTTGATGAGAGAGAGTGATGAGTGTATGTCGATGTCACTGTTGACGAATAAGGCAATATATCATAAGACATGCCGTGACAGTATTCGGACTCACATCGTACAGCGCGTGCTACACAAGCGAGAGCGAAATGAGGCAGTGGCATCCTGCTCCACGCTGAGTCCTAAAAGAACACGGACAAGTTTTGAATCTGGCTGTGACAGGAAACTGCCCCAGTGTGTTTATTGTCACAAACGCGAAGGTGACAGCAGTGAGCCTATTTGCAGATCAATGTCTGATAACAATAAACTCAAAATTATGGCAAAGGAAGCCGAGAACTGGGTTGTTTTTTCTCGGGTCAATGCAGCATTTGATTCCGCTGCTAGTGATCTTTACTATCACAAAACCTGTTATTGTAAGCTTGCCAATGAAGCACGAGCGGCTAAATCTAAAAAGTCGAAGAACGCCGAACATTCCGCGTCAGGCCTGCCCTATGACCCTCTCGTTATGGCAGAGCTCATAACATTTGTTGAACACAACGATTCCGCGATGAAGCTTGTCGATCTCAAGAATCTGTACAGTCGGAGGTTGAAGCAAGTCGGTTCTGATTGGCTTAGTGAAGAAATACATTCCACTCGATTCAAAGAACATTTGTTGCAGAAATTGGGCGATGGCTGGGACGCCTTCACACAGGGTAGAGATGTGTTTATTTCAAGTAGGTTTCGAGTTGGCTCCTTGTTGTCCGAATCTTTAACTCGTATAGTGTCTGAGGAAGAGGCAAAAAAGATAGTTGATGTGGGTCTTCTTCTGCGTAAACACATACTCATATCTCAAGCTCCTTTCACGGGATCATTTTCATCTTATTGCTTGAGCGAGCCTGTACCCAACTCACTCCTGACTCTTCTTAGAGTTCTACTTGAGGGCACATGTAGTATACAGAACTTAGGCGATGATGAGACTGTTAATGCCAAGACTCGAGTGGCTTGTACTATTTCACAGATGTTGATCAGCAATTCAGCGAAACGCTCCGAACATGCACAAAATGTTCACCAGAGACGTGACAGAGAAACTCCAATGCCTCTTTATGTGGGTTTGAAGTTGCATGCCCATGATCGTATGAAAAATCTTATCAGAGATTTTCATCAAATGGGACTCTCTGTCTCTTATGATCGCGTAATGGATGTTCGCAGGAGTTTCGCGAGAGCTGTTTCACTGCGGTTCAAGAACGAAGGTGTTGTAGTCCCAGCTAACTGCAAACGTAATGTTTTCTCGATAGGAACCACTGATAACATTGATGTATCTGGTAGATCTGATATGCATGGTACGTCCATCACACTCATTGGTCAACTGAGCAGGGACAATGTGGGTACTGATCCCCCACCACTGAGTTTAGATGTTCCAGAAGACACACAAATTGAACTCCCAGACGACTATGCATTTGTTCCTTTCGTTGAAGACTTTGGTGGGGACATCAGGCTTGAATCTCCAGATGAATGTAATGTACGGCCCAATGAATATGCAGATTTGAACGTGGGAGAGAATGACTGGTTGTCTCATGTGTCACAGATCAGCAATAAAGGGAAGGTTGATGGCAGCTGGCAGCTTGATGAAGTCCCTGTGACCTTTTCAGGCTTCTTTTCAAAACATGAAGATCAAGACAATGTCAAACCTCGTGCAGTTATTGGGGTATTCCCTGTTTTCAGTGAGCAGAAAGCGGACTCACTCAGTATGCAGAAGCATGCTATGTATGTGGTCAGGGAAGCTACTGCTTTCGTAAACCCCGGCCAGATACCTGTCATTGAAGGTGACTGTCCGTTGTATGCCAGGCAGAAAAAATGTCAATGGCTGTTCCCAGAGGAGATAGGTGAGGATCGAATGGTGTGTATGATTGGATTCCTGCATCTTGAAATGTGCACCCAAGAAGCTGGTGGTAAGCTTATGGGTGGTTCTGGTTGGGAGCGAATGTTTCACCTCGCAAAGATATTCACACCCGGTGTAGCATCATCCCTACTTGGTGGGAAACATGTCAAGAGGACGCGACAGGCATATCTTCTCACTCTAGCTTGGCTTGAGATCCTCAGAAAGAATGCTTATGAGATTTACTGTCAGCAGACTGGGCCCCATGAGTCATTTGAAATGTGGGAACAGAGGATTCTTTCACAATCTCCAACTGCGCGCTATTGGGGTGAAATCGTTCGGAACTTTCTCTTGACAAGCTGTCAATTCGTTCGGAACCAACGAATCGGTAACTGGCCTGGTACACTGTGTTCTATCGATGAGTTGTGCAGTTACTTTTTTGCCCTAGGACATACAAATTATTGTCGGTGGGTCCCCGTATTTCTGAGAGACATGTCTCAGCTACCCAGGCGGCATCCTTCAATCCACAACAAATTCATGGAAGGCCATTTTGTGGTCTAGCGTAGTGAGAGGAAGTTCAGTATGATGGGTTTAGATCAGAGCCAAGAACATAGTATCCAACTACTCAAAGAAGACAGTGGTCCAAAAGGTCTCTATGGCCAGGCTGAAGAGAAAGTCGTTATTGAGCTTTCAAGGTCAGAAGTTCTGCGTGTTATAGATGAGTATGAATATGCAAGTTTCCACACAACATCATCAGATAACACGGAACACCCGGAAAGTTCGGTATCAGAGCAGAAAAAATTTCTGAATCAATTGAAATCTCTCCTCGATCTGGTGAATCAGGGACTCATTATCAACCCTTATGATGAAACTAGTGGTCAGCTGGTGACATTAGATACTGGTGAATATATGGACCCCGAAGTTAGTAAGAGTTTACGGTCATTACCCGAAAGGGGCAAGCATTTATATTCCACTTTCTTGAAGGAAAGGCTTGTGGAATGCACCGTACCCCTGAATGATGTTATTCCCAAGGCAAATATATATACCTTCCTTAACCCACCCCCAGCCAACCTGGACAAAGGCCGAGACAAACTCATGTCAAGTAAAGCAACTGCCGCAATAGTTACCCAGATGTTCGTTTCACTGCAAGCCCGGCCTGATTCAAACATGGATGAGTTTTTCATGCACGAGAATGCACGTGATCCGCCAGCATTATCCGATAGAGGTAAGCTACGGAGTGGGACAAAATCTCAAATTCTCAATTGTTTACCAGCTATTCCTGCACAAGGGAAGAATTCAGCAGCTAGACAAGCTTCAGTTGTCATCTTGGATATGCCTGCTGTAGTCCATGTAATCAAACCACAGAAAGCGGATCTGTTTGGAGAATATGCTCGATTGCAATTATTGCCATACATCGAATCTCTGATTAACACGAACACCACAAGGGTTGATGCGATCTATGACTGTTACCCCGAAGGCAGTTTGAAGAATCAGACGCGAGCAAAACGCCTCGGTGAGACAGCAGTTAGGTTGATACGGGTGTCCGAGAACGTCCCTTTACCTAAAGGGAAGAATTGGCAGGCATTCTTGAAAGTTAGTGAGAATAAAGACGAATTTTTCAAGTTCCTGTCTGCTGAACTGCTGAAATTAACATCAACATCCGAGTACCAGTTGTTAACGACATCAGGAGAATATGTACTATGCAATAAGGATGTTAGCTTATGTGACATATCTCCATCGAACCACGAGGAAGCAGACACGCGCATGATGCTTCATCTCAACCATGCAGTCTCACAAGGTCACAAAATAGCTTTTCTTCGCACGGTTGATTCTGATGTCGTCATTCTGTCTTTGCACCATTTCGCAACATTCCGTGACCTTGGACTCAGTGAGCTGTGGATTGGGTTTGGAATTGGAAAGGCATATAAAGATATGCCAATTCATGAGATAGCTTCACAACTTGGACCTGATTACTGTAAGGCCCTGACTTTCTTCCACGCCTTCACAGGTTGTGATGTAACATCCAGCATGCTCGGCATTGGGAAGAAGACAGGATGGAATGCATGGATGAATTTTCCCGCATCAACTGAAATGATGATAGAATTGACTGAGAATCCGCAAGTCTTTTCAGAGGATTCCCCTCATATGCAGCATATCGAAAAACTCACCATACAGATGTACAGTAACAGTTGTGTCAGTACACGTGTCAATGATGCGAGACGGCATATGTTCACACATGGCCTTAAGTCTATGGAAAACATCCCGCCCACCAAAGCAGCTCTGTATCAACATGTAAAAAGGGTAATTCTTGTGTCATCTTTCATTTGGCATCGTGCTCTGCAGAAACACTTATGTGTGCCAGACCCATCACAGTACGGATGGGAGTGGAATCCACGTCTCAATATTCTGGTCCCATTTTGGACTCACCTAGGAGACGCAAGTGCTGCATGTGCACTGATGCTCCACTGTAGTTGTGCCAAGGCCTGCAAGGGCAATTGCAAATGCTTGAAAGCTGGATTAAGGTGCACACCTTTGTGTAAGTGTGAAGGTGGCTGTTGTAACAATATTGAGTAGTATACTGTCATGTTAGGACCAGTCATCTCCTATTCTGGTATTTTTTTTTCCATTTTCGGCCAGTTAACACATGTCATGTTTCTAGTTGAGTTGATTTTGCTAACAAATGTTCATCCCATGTGGCTTGCTACATTGTCCGGGGTATAGGAATACAGTTTTAGATTTCGGAAAATAGTCTGTTATTTACTGCACAAGACGGTGTTAATTCATGCATAGCATGATACAATATCCCCAACTATTTTGCCTCTGTACAACAGTTGATACCTTCGTTCACCCGTGTGTTCATCTATGGTATCCTTGTCTTTCTCTGGCCATAGGCCACATGTGACTAGTCAGTTCCTACTCCATAGCAAATCAACTTGGAAATCCTTCATCTTGTAGCGCACTCATGTCTCAATGAATCCATACCTGAGTTGATCTAATAAATCTAACGTAAGGTATCAAATTGCCATACCGGATCATATTTCGATAAGTTATTCGCTAAAACATTTCGACCACTCATCGACATCAAAGGTCATGTTTTGGCTCCCAGTGGTGGCTATATCTCTATATCCCTGGTAAAGTAGCATACCATGAGGGATGGGCATTAAGTGTCGGCAACATTAATCCTGACTTGGAACACACCACATCTTAACTGGCCGAAAATGAAGAATACTACTTGTAGTCAAAAAATATTCCTGTACCTCGAATGACTGCAAACATACACTCACCCCTTCTAGTCCCATTTTGCCAATGTTCTATACTGGCAAGATAACATTGTATAATTAACAACGGGAACTAATGCATCCCGAGTTCATTCCAGCACTGCCCTTGCTGGCAGACGTGTCGCTATGGTGTTGAGATTGAACCAGAACTCCTCTAGAAATTTGATAGTTTTATTTTCTTAGAAAATAAATCTATCGAAAATGCCGGAAGTTGAGAATAGACTGTCACTTTAATTGGATTATCAAATGTCCAAGTATCCCCACTGCTGCATACTATCGAGTACCCTTGTTCATGTGTTGACAGGAATCTCTCATACCATGTTCATTTGACCATTGCATTCCCGAGAAACATTCAACACTAATTTATCTACGGACGGACGATCATACTGACAGTCAGACACACAGACGCACACATCGACGGAAATTCTGATCCCATTATCCATTAATCTTCCCCCCAACTTGTTCCAAGGGCTTCACTCCATCATTCACATCAATTACAGCACATGTATGGTGTTAGGTTTGGAGCTTCAGTTGTGCGATCGGCGAAAATAGCTTTTTTTCGATCCGCTTGGCGGCCATTTTGGATTTCGCTGCTAGTGGTGGCTAGAGGATGGTGCCAACTTGTAGCCGATCGATTTTGAAATCTCTGATGCCTACCCTTACATCATGCCAAATTTCAGGAAGGTATCACCAAGTGCACAATTCTAGCGAATTCCTCCCCCGCTATGGATGGTTTTAGAAGAAATCCTCAGATAACACAAATTTTTAACCTTTTGAGGGGTATCTCTCTGTAACCACTTCTAAAGGGTTAATGCTTGGTTTTGTTAATACCTTCAATGGGTACAAAAAAGATCAACTGTGAATTCCATTTACAATGAAGAGGGTTATGTTTATCTCGTAGGTACACATTTGCTGTTATGGTTGCCCAAGCACAGCCCATTTTCTCGAAATGTCTATGCCTGGCAGCCTCTGGGGGGGGGGGGGGGGGGGGGGGGGGGGGGGTTAACAAATGTTTACCGAAACATTTTGTTCATGCTTGTAATGTCACTCAAAGACCTGCGAATGGTCAATTGTTCTTGAAATTTTTTTTGAGAAATCCACAGAAAACTGGAATTTTAAGCTTTTAAGGGGTATATCTCCTTAACCAGTCAAAAATGGGTTAAGACCTTGATTTGTGAATACATTTACTACTTACAAAAATGTTTCCCTGTCAGTTTTGCATCCGGTAAAAGAAGTTACGTTTCTCTGTTGCATAACCTTTTGATGTTATTGTTGTTCAAAAACAGACTATTTTTTTTCAAACTTTTGACATTTAGCAGCCCATGGAGGGTTAACAAATGCTTAGAGGAATAATTTATCCAATCAACTGGTAATGTGACACTATGACCTATCAATGGCCATTTTCTCTTGAAAATGCTACCAGATGTTTGTAAAGAAATCCAGGGAAAACATAAATTTTGAAGCCTTTGATGGGTATCACTGTTAACAACCACAAAAGGGGTTAACGATTGGTTTTTTGAATACCCTTATTACTTACAAAAATGGTCCTCGGTAAATTCCACTCCCAACAAAGGAGATTATGTGTATTTCTCAGGTACACGTTGGTTGCTGTGCGTGTCTGAAAACAGCCCATTTCAACAAAATTACGATGCTTGGCAGTCTGTAGAGGGTTAATAAACGCTCACCGGAATATTTTGCCCATGCAACTTGCAATGTCACACAAAGACCTGCAAGTAGTCAATTTTTCTTGAGAACCTACAGGATGTATTTAGAGAAATCCACAGAAAACGGGAATTTTAAGATTTTAAGGGGTCTCTCTCTTTAGCCTCCCCAAAATGGGTTAAGGCTTCGACTTTTGAATACCCTTACTACATACAAAAATGTTCCCATATAGATTGTGCGCTCGATAAAAGAAGGCACTTTCCTTTGTGGCGTACCCATTGGGTGCTGTTGGCGTCCAAAAACAGCCCATTTTATCACAATTTTGACTTTTAGCAGCCCGTGGAGGGTTAACAAATGCTCACCGCAGTATTTTGTCTATGCAACTTCTATTGTCACACCAAGGCCTGGGAGTGACAAATTTTTCTTGAAGATCTACAGGACTCGTTTAGAGAAATCCACGGAAAACACAAATTTTTGAGCTTTATGGGGGTATTGCTGTTTAACCAGCCCAAAGCGGGTTAACGCTTGGTTTTTTGAACACCCTTATTACTGACAAAAATGATCCTCGGTGAATTCCACTCCCAATAAAGGGAGTTATGTGTATCTCTCATGTATTGTTTGGGTGCGGTGGGGGCCTGAATCCGGCCTATTTCATCTAAATTTCGATGTTTGGCAGCCTGTGGAGGGTTACCATATGCATCGCCTGATATGTCGTGTGTATCAAAGGGCGTGTCACAGACAGGTCTAGCAATTACGAATGTATAAAAAAAATCTACAAGACGTGTTTCGAGAAAGTGCCGATAAACCCCAATTTTGGCAGTTTTTTGCCAATTCTGACGAAATAAGGGTTAAATCGAAATTCCGCTTCGGTACATTTTTAGATTTTGTGCCCCTCTATGCGTGTGCAAAATTTCGTGAAAATCGGTTCGAAAATGGCTTCTGAATCGTACGGACAAAATGTGTGGAAAAAAAAAAAAAAAAAAAAAAAAAAAAAAATAGACTTTATGATTCTGGAGAATCATGGCTTTTCCCGATGAGATTCCATGATTTGTCATCACCCCACAGTGTATGATGAATTGCTTTTGACTGTCTCACTGAAGTTCCTTCATTGATGTCATGAAAAAGGTGAGTATAGAAGTCTCAAATGACTCAGTTTAATAAAAAAAAATTGTTTAGGTAAAAACCACCATTAACGGTGGAGGGGGTTAATGTCAATATTGTCGTCCAACAAGTTAATGACCGACAAAAGGAGTTATGTTTATTTGACACATACCCACTGAGTGCTGCATCTATTTGAAAATGGTCTGTTTTATCTCAATGTATCCCAAATATTGATGTCTGGCATTTGTTAAGGGTTAACAAGTGCTAGCAGGAATAATTATTCATGCAACTTGTAATTTCACACCAAAAACTGTGAATGGCCATTTTTGCTTAAAAATCTACGAGATGTTTTCAGAGAAATCCAGGGAGAACATGAATTTTAAGCTGTTGATGGATATAATTGTTTATCCAGCCCAAATCGGGTTAAGGGTTGTTTTTGTAATACGCTTATTAATTATAAAGAAATAATTCTCATTGAATTCTACTTCCACTTATGTTGATTTCTCCTCTTAACTTTGGGTTTTGCGGGTATGCAAACACAGCCCACTTTTTCAACATTTTGATGTTTGAGAACCAGCATAGGGTTAATAAATGCTTACTGGAATATTTTGTACATACAACTTGTAATTCACACTAAGATCTGAGAATGGCCAATTTTTCTTGAAAATCTACGTGATGTTTTAAGAGAAATCCTCCGTTAACATGAATTTTTAACCTTTTGAGGGGTATCACCCTGTAACCGCATCTAAACGGGTTAATGCTTGGTTTTATGAATACCTTCATTACTTACAAAAATTATCCTCTGTGAATCCCACTTCCAAAGAAGGTGGTTATGTTCATCTCGCAGGTACACATTGGGTGTAATGGGTGGCCAAGTACAGCCTATTTTCTCAAAATTGAATACTTACTAGATTCTTTGGAGAAATCCACAGAAAATGGGAACTGTAAGCTTTTAAGGGGTACATCTCCTTAACCGGGCGAAAATGGGTTAAGAACTCAATTTTTGAATACCCTTACTACTTACTAATAATTTTCCCTATCAGTTTTGCGTCCGGTAAAAGAAGTTATGTTTCTCTTCAGCATTCCCATTTGATGTTGTTGGTGTCCAAAAACAGACTATTTTTTTCGAAATTTTGACATTTAGCAGCCCATGGAGGGTTAACAAATGCTTATCTCAATATTTTATCCATGCATCTGGTAATGTGACTCTAAGACCTATCAACGGCCATTTTCTCTTGAAACCCTACGACACGTTTCTAAAGAAATTCAGGGAGAACATGATTTTTTAAGCTTTTGATGGGTATTGCTATTAACCATCCCAAAGGGGGTTAATGCTTGGTTTATTGAATACCCTTATTACTAACAAATTTGGTCCTCGGGGAATTCCACTTCCAACAAAGTAGATTATGTTTATCTCTCGGGTATGCATTGGGTGCTGTGCGCGTCTGAAAATTGCCTATTTCAACAAAATTACGATGCTTAGCAGCCTGTAGAGGGTTAATAAATGCTCACCGGAATATTTTGTCCATGCAACTTGTAATGTCACACAAAGACCTGCGAAAAGACAATTTTTCTTGAAAACCTACAAGTTGCTTTTAGAGAAATCCACAGAAAATGGGAATTTTAAGCTTTTAAGGGGTATCTCTCTTTAACCAGTCCAAAATGGGGTAAGACTTCGACTTTTGAATACCCTTACCACTTTCAGAAATGTTTCCCCATCAATTTTGCGTCCGATAAAAGAAGGAACCTTTCTCGGTGGTACACCAAGTGGGTGCTGTTGGCATCCAAAAACAGCCCATTTTATCACACTTTTGACTTTTAGCAGCCCGTGGAGGATTAACAAATGCTCACCGCAGTATTTTGTCCATGCAACTTCTATTGTCACACCAAGGCCTGGGAGTGACAAGTTTTTATTGAAAATCTACATGACTCGTTTCGAGAAATCCACGGAAATTACGAAATTTTGAGCTTTATGGGGGTCTTGCTGTTTAGCCAGCCCAAAACGGGTTAACGCTTGGTTTTTTGAACACCCTTATTACTGACAAAAATGATCCTATTTGAATTCCACTCCCAATAAAGGAAGTTATGTTTATCTCTCATATATTGTTTGGGTGCATTGGGGTCCTGAAACTGGCCTATTTCATCAAAATTTCAATGTTTGGCAGCCTGTGGAGGGTTACCATATGCATCGCCGGATATGTCGCGTGTATCAAAGGTCGTGTCACAGGCAGGTCTAGCAATGATGAAGGTTTAAAAAAAATCTACAAGACTTGTTTCGAGAAAGTTCCGATAAACCCCAATTTTGGCAGTTTTTTGCCAATTCTGACGAAATAAGGGTTAAATCGAAATTCCGCTTTGGTACATTTTTAGAGTCTGCTCTCCTCTATGCGTGTGCAAAATTTTGTGAAAATCGGTTCGAAAATGGCTTCTGAATCGTACGGACAAAATGTGTAGAAAAAAAAAAAAAAAAAAAAAAAAAAAAAAAAATAATAATCCGTAGAAAAACAATAGTCTTTTCCAGAGGGAAAAGCCTAAAAAAAAAAAAAAAAAAAAAATAATAATCCGTAGAAATTCAATAGTCTTTTCAAGAGGGAAAAGCCTAAAAAAACAAACAAAAAAAAAAACAAATAATAATCCGTAGAAAAACAATAGTCTTTTCCAGAGGGAAAAGCCTAATAATCCGTAGAAAAACAATAGTCTTTTCCAGAGGGAAAAGCCTAACTAGACTTTATGATTCTGGAGAATCATGGCTTTTCCTGATGAGATTCCATGATTCTTCATGACCCCACAGTGTCTGATGAATTGTTTTTAACTGTCTCACTGAAGTTCCTTCACTGATGTTATGAGAAAGGTGAGTATAGTAGTCTCAAATGACTTGGCTCGATCCTAATTAACACCATAATTATGGAAACACTGGAACTCCCAGCGCGACTGAAGAGAACAATAGCAGCTCTGGGCATCTCTTGCCCTGTCACCTGGACTGTCCGGGAGACAGGCAAGAGAGTCCATCTGAACTTGGAGTTCGTCATTGAAGAGCACAACACCGCCACACCTTTTTCGGGGAGAAGTAGCACCTTTTGTGAGAGGAACCCCTCTCACACTGGTCCTCACCCGAAGAAGCCTGGACCTGGCCCTGAAAAGAAGAAGAGCAAGAAGAAGAAGAGTCCGCCCACCAAGCGCCGGGATTCCAGGCGTCTGGAGGCCTTCCGGAATAGGAAGAAAGAGGTGAGCGAGAGGATGGAGGTCCTGGAGGCAGCTGCCAGTTCCCCTCCTAGTCCCACTAGTACACCCAACCAACTGCCAGCTCCTGAGCCGGTACTGTTGGATGAGGAACGTCTGGTGGAGACTGAGGAGGAACCGGAGGTTGCCTTTTCACCACCTCCCAACCCTCACTCCCCACTTCCTTCTCTACCGGACAGACCGCGTGTGTCAATCTCAGCAACACAGCCACCTAAGTCTGCAGTCATCGCCGAAGAATTAAGGAGAATAATATAGATGGGAAGGCGAGCAGTTGAGATGGGAAACCGAATCGCCTCCGAAACCCACGAGTTCAGGGAACAATCCAAGGCAGATCTCCAAAAGGAATTAGACGCAATCCATTCACCAAACTCAACACTAAACTCAACATCGTCGACTTCCACATCACAATCTCAACCAACTCCAAAGAAAAAGAGCCGGAAGAAGCCTAGACGGGGTTAAGCCACCTCCCTCCTTCCTTTTCCTCCTCCACCGCGCCTTGACATCCTACAACAACAACAAACAGCTAACGAGGGTCGAAAGGGGCTTGTCCTCCAAATCGTCCCTGCGCGCCTTCGGCGCGTCAAACCATTTCGTTCGTCTCAAATGACTCAGTTGATAAGAAAATTGTTTAGGTAAAAACCATCATTAACGGTGGAGTGGGTTAATATCAATATCGTCGTCCGACAAGTTAATGACCCACAAAAGGAGTTATGTTTGTTTCACACATACCCACTGAGTGCTGTGTCTATTTGAAAATGGTCCATTTTATCTCAAATGTATCCAAAATATTGATGTCTGGCAGCTTGTAGAGGGTTAACAAGTACTAACAGGAATATTTTTCCATGCAACTTGTAATGTCACACTAAGAACTGCAAACGGCCATTTTTTCTTTAAAATCTTCCAAGATGTTTTCAGAGAAATCCCTGCGCATACGCTCTTTTCCAATTCGACGTGACGAAATGCGAAATTCATGTCGCTCTTCATGGAAAGTGATGCCACAACTATTCATGAACAAGGAGTGAAAATTTCATGGAAATCTGCCTAGAATTGGCTGAGATATGGTGTTTTGGAGAGAGGAGGTAATTGTTTGAATTGGTCCTTCCTTTTCAAGCCAGTTCGAAAAAAGACGTCGAATGTGGGCGCAGAATCCTTCAGTGCCTCCTCGCTGGAGTAAGTCCACTTAAATGTTACAATTGTGTGTGACTGGTGGAGAGTTGACTGTAAATGGAAGTTGCTTCTTTAAGACAGCCACCAGGGATCCCAACACAACCTTTAAACCTACGAGAATCTCAGAAGTTTAAAGTCAAGAGAAATTGGCGGTGATTGGGTTTCTGGCAGGCAGGAAAAGGTTGACGAAGATTTGCATATTGGACATTAAAATAGCACTTTAGACATACACGAACGGTGTTCAGACCGCTGGAGGCAGCGACTTGAAATTTTCAAAACTTGTTCTACGAACCCTGGCCGACATTTTGGGATCTGTTTGGAGTGTCCGGACCGCGTGGAAAACACCACGCATCGCTTGGAATGTGAGAGTACTATTCGTCCCGACTCTATCAGTTTCGAATGGACACCGGCAGTGTTGTAGACGACAGTAGAGCTGCGATTGAGCATAACGTCCCAGGTTTCGGTGCCACATTGCCCAACCAGCTCCAAAAGAGCGGCGGGGGGGGGGGGGGGGTATCCTGACACTATCTTTAAACCTAAGATAATCGTCAGAAGTTGAAGTGAAAAGAAATCGGCGGTGAGTAGGTTTTTTGGCGGATAACGATTAACTAAAATTTGCCAATTAGACATTAAAATTGCAATTCTCACAAACATGAAGCGTGTCTAGACCGCTGAAGGCAGCGACATCTAATTTTCAGAACTTGTTCTACGCACCCTGGCCGACATTTTGGCATCTGTTGCGAGTGTCGAGGCCGCGTGAAGACCACCACGCATCGCGTGGAAAGTGAGAGTACTATTCGTCCCGACTCTATCAGTTTGGAATGGACTTGAGGACTGTTGTAGACTACTGTAGAGCAGCGATTGAGCATGAAGTCGGAGTTTTTTGTGCCAAATTGCCTAACCGGCTCCAAGGTATGATTTTTCGTCTGTACATCGCCCAGATCGACTGTAGTTTATACAGTTACCATACGTTGAAGTAGCCTTTTGTCATTTTCGCCACTTTCGCCCAGATTTGAGGGGACCTTGCTTCAACCCCATTTTATAGCAAAATCTAGCCATGCTCCCAACAACGCCCTCTCCCCGTCGGCCCGGGTGCTTCTAAAAATAGAAAGGTCAATGGGTAGGGGCCCGTTAGCAAACAAACGGGGGCAGGGCAGGTGTACTTGGTGAAAAAACAGTTGTGAACATCCCCAGAAGTGAAAACCTATGCTCATTGGCTGTAATCAAGATGTTAATTTAGACTCCCATTACGGCCAAGATACTACATAATGCAAATGGGTGGGTGGCGGGCATCATCACTGGATCTAATGTTGTATTTCATGTTTTCTTTATATTCTATTTATTTTTTTTGATCTCTCTCTCTCTCTCTCTCTCTCTCTCTCTCTCTCTCTCTCTCAGTTTAATTTGTGTTTGTCTATAATGTTTATAATATTTAGATTTTGCTAGATTCTGTTATTTATGGAATACGTTCTGCCATATTGTAAATTATTAGTCACCGTACAGGAACGGAGGGGCTTCTAAGTGGTAAGCACTTGTCCTCCAATCCTGATTTGCATTGTCAAATGGCAAATAAAATATGTTTAATCTAATCTAACAGTGGGGGGGGGGGGGGGGGGGGGGGGCATGTGTCCTAGGTAAAAAAAACAGCAGGAGGCAGGTGTCCTAGGTAAAATAAACAGCATGGGGGGGGGGGGGGGGGAGGGGGTGTCCCCGCTAATTAATTTTAATAGCAGGCAGTTGTTCATGGGGCAGGTGTCCTATCCCACTGCCCAGTATTCCAAATTTTCTATGGTACTTGGCCTTGATGGAAATTAAATTTCAACAAGAAACAACGGAAACTTATTTGCAATAAAGCTGCAAACTGCAAATATAAACTTGATTTTAGGACCATTCCATGGACATTTTAAAGCATACTACGATATCAGCGTTTCTTACTCTCGTCCTTTCACCACACCGCAGTATTTTGCCCGAGTCGAGTTCTGACGTCATGCAAGTTTGACCGACATGCTTTCATTTTTGTTATTGACAACAACATATTTATAATTTCGTGCTTACTGATCCGAATTTTGAAAACGACACACGCAATCGCAAAAGCGTTTTCTGAAAAACACGATTCTGTAAAAGGTTTTAGTGAAATTTGATTATTTTTTTTATTTTCAATTTCGATGGCTCTTGTTGAAAAGGTGCTAATCACTGATCGTCCCAAAAAGGTGCTAATCACTGATCGTCCCAAACGAGATCAAAGACACGCCGTATATTAATAACAGACAGAGAATCTTCTAAGAATATACATGCGCAATCCTAAAATGCAATAAATCAAGTGTTTTTTTCACGTTTTATGAGAGAAATATGTCCAATTGTATCATTGAATTATTTTTAGGTATATGTGGGTGAGAAATTTTCTATACGGACAAAATACAGGCTAAACTAGACTTTATGATTCTGGAGAATCATGGCTTTTCCCGAGGAGATTCCATGATTTTTCATGACCCCAAAGTGACTGATGAATTGTTTTTAACTGTCTCACTGAAGTTCCTTCATTGATGTTATGAGAAAGGTGAGTACAGTAGTCTCAAACGACTCAGTTTGATAAAAAAATTGTTTAGGTAAAAACCATCATTAACAGTGGAGTGGATTAATATTAATATCCTCGTCCGACAAGTTAATGACCGACAGAAGGAGTTATGTTTGTTTGACACATACCCACGTAGAGCTGTGGCTTTTTGAAAATGGTCCATTTTTATCTCAAATGCATCCAAAATATTGATGTCTAGCAGCTTGTAGAGGGTTAACAAGTGCTAACAGGAATATTCATTCATGCAACTTGTAATGTCACACCAAGAACTGCGAATGGCCATTTTTTTCTTTAAAATCTACAAGATGTTTTCAGAGAAATCCCGGGAGAACATGAATTTTAAACTATTGTATCATTGTTTATCCAGTCCAAAACGGGGTTTAAGTGTTGTTTTTTGAATACTCTTATTACTTCCAAAAATAATTCTCAGTGAATTCTACTTCCACTTATTTTGATCTCTCGTCTCAAATTCAGGTACTGTGGGTATGCAAACACAGCCCATTTTATCAACATTTTGATGTTTGAGAACCTGCCTAGGGTTAAAAAATGCTTTCAGGAATATTTTGTACATGCAGTCTGTAATGTCACACTAAGATCTGAGAATGGCCATTTTTTCTTGAAAATCTACGGGATGTTTTTAAAGAAATCCTCAGATAACACGAATTTTTAACCTTTTGAGGGGTATCTCTCTGTAGCCAGCTCTAAAGGGTTAATGCTTGGTTTTGGGAATATCTTCATTACTTACAGAAATGATCGACGGTGAATTCCACTTCCAATGAAGGAGGTTATGTTTATCTCGTAGGTACACATTTGGTGTTATGGTTGCCCAAGAACAGCCCATTTTCTCCAAATGTCTATGCTTGGCAGCCTCTGGAGGGTTAACAAATGCTTACCGAAACATTTTGTTCATGCAGCTTGTAATGTCACTCGAAGACCTGCGAATGGTCAATTGCTCTTGAAATTTTTTTTTTGAGAAATCCACAGAAAACTGGAATTTTAAGCTTTTAAGGGGTATATCTCCTTAACCAGTCAAAAATGGGTTAAGACCTCGACTTTCAAATACATTTACTACTTACAAAAATGTTTCCCTGTCAGTTTTGCGTCCGGTAAAAGAAGTTATGCATCTCTGTTGCATTCCAATTTGATGTTGTTGGTGTCCAAAAACAGACTATTTTTTTTCAAAATTTTCACATTTAGCAGCCCATGGAGGGTTAATAAATGCTTCACGGAATAATTTATCCTATCAATTGGTAATGTGACACCAAGACCTATCAGTGGCCATTTTCTCTTGAAAACTCTACCAGATGTTTGTAAAGAAATCCAGGGAAAACATAATTTTTTAAGCTTTTGATGGGTATCACAATTGACAACCACAAAAGGGGTTAACGCTTGATCTTTAAATACTCTTATTACTTACAAAAATGGCCCACGATGAATTCCACTTCCAACAAAGGGGATTATGTTTATTTCTCAGGTACACTTTGGGTGCTGTGCGTGTCCGAAAACAGCCCATTTCAACAAAATTACGATGCTTGGCAGCCTCTAGAGGGTTAATAAACGCTCACCGGAATATTTTGTCCATGCAACTTGTAATATAACACAAAGACCTGCGAGTAGTCAATTTTTCTTGAAAACCTACAGAATGTTTTTAGAGAAATCCACAGAAAATGGGAATTTTAAGATTTTAAGGGGTCTCTCTCTTTAGCCTGTCCAAAATGGGTTAAGACTTCGACTTTTGAATACCCTTACTACTTACAAAAATGTTTGCGTATAGATTGTGCATTCGATAAAAGAAGGCACGTTTCTTTGTGGCGTACCCATTGGGTGCTGTTGGTGTCCAAAAACAGCCCATTTTATCACAATTTTTACTTTTAGCAGCCCGTGGAGGGTTAACAAATGCTCACTGCAGTATTTTGTCCATGCAACTTCTATTGGCCTGGGAGTGACAAATTTTTCTTGAAAATCTACAAGACTCGTTTAGAGAAATCCATGGAAAACACAATTTTTTTAGCTTTATGGGGGTATTGCTGTTTAACCAGCCCAAAGCGGGTTAACGCTTGGTTTTTTGAACACCATTATTACTGACAAAAATGATCCTAGGTGAATTCCACTCCTAATAAAGGAAGTTATGTTTATCTCTCATGTATTGTATGGGTGCAGTGGGGGCCTGAAACCGGCCTATTTCATCAAAATTTCGATGTTTGGCAGCCTGTGGAGGGTTACCATATGCATCGCCTGATATGTCGTGTGTATCAAAGGGCGTTTCACAGACAGGTCAAGCAGTTACGAATGTATTAAAAAAATCTACAAGACGTGTTTCGAGAAAGTGCCGATAAACCCCAATTTTGGCAGTTTTTTGCCAATACTGACGAAACAAGGGTTAAATTGAAAATTCCGCGTGTGCAAAATTTCGTGAAAATCGGTTGGAAAATGGCTTCTGAATCGTACAGACAAAAATGTGTGGAACCCCCCCCCCCCCCCCCCCCCCAAAAAAAAAACAAAAAAACAAAAAAACTAGACTTTATGATTCTGGAGAATCATGGCTTTTTCCGATTAGATTCCATGATTTTTCATGACCCCACAGTGTCTGATGAATTGTTTTTAACTGTCTCACTGAAGTTCCCTCATTGATGTTATGAGAAAGGTGAGTATAGTCGTCTCAAATGACTCGGTTTGGGTTTGATAAAAAAAATGTTTAGGTAAAACCCATCATTAATGGTAGAATGGGTTAATATCAAAATCAATGTTTCCCTATTAGTTTTGCGTCCGGTAAAAGAAGTTACGTTTCTCTGTGGCATTTCCATTTGTTGTTGTCCAAAAACAGACTATTTCTTCAATTTTTTTACATTTAGCAGTCCATGAAGGGTTAACAAATGCCTACCAGAATAATTTATCCATGCAACTGGTCATATGACACCAAGACCTATCAACGGCCATTTTCTCTTGGAAACCCCACAAAATGTTTGTAAAGAAATCCAGGGAAAACGATTTTTTAAGCTATCGATGGGTATCCGTGTTAACCTCCCCAACAGGGGTTAACGCTTGGTTTTTTTAATACCCTTATTACTTACAAAAATGGTCCTCTGTGAATTCCACTTCCAATGAAGGAGATTATGTTTATCTCTCATGTGTACATTGGGTGCTGTGCGTGTCTGAAAACAGCCCCATGTTAACAAAATTACGTTGCTTGGCAGCTTGTAGATGGTTAATAAAGGCTCATCGGAGTATTTTGTCCATGCTAATTGTAATGTCACATAAAGACCTACGAATAGTCAATTTGTCTTGAAACCCTACAAGTTACCGTTAGGGAAATTCACAGAAAATGGGAATTTAAAGCTTTCAAGGGATATCCCGCTTTAGCCTGTCCAAAATGGGTTAAGACGTCGACTTTTGAATACCCTTACTGCTTACAAAAATGTTTCCGTATCAATTGTGCACTCCATAAAAGGAGGCACTTTTCTTTGTGGTGTACCCTTTGGGTGCTGTTGGTGTCCAAAAACAGCCCATTTTATCACAATTTTGACCTTCAACAGCCAGGGGAGGGTTAACTAATGCTGACCGGAATATTTTGTTCATGCAACTTGTAATGTCACACCAAGACCTGCAAATAGCCGATTTTTTCTTGAAAACCTACAAAATGTTGATAGAGAAATCCACAGAAAACAGGTATTTTAAGATTTTAATGGGTATCTCTATTTAACCAGCCCAAAATGGGTTAAGACATCAAATTTTGAATACCCTTACCACTTTCAAAAATATTTTCCGATCAATTTTGCGTCCGATAAATGAAGGACCCTTTCTCTCTGGTATACCATTTGGGTGCTGTTGGTGACTAAAAACAGCCCATTTTATCACAATTTTTACGTTTAGCAGTTCAGGGAGGGTTAACTAATGCTGACCGGAATATTTTATCCATGCAACTTGTAATGTCACACCAAGACCTGAGAGTGACCAATTTTTCTTGAAAATCTACAGGACTCGTTTAGAGAAATCCACGGAAAACACAAACTTTTGAGCATTATGGGGGTATTGCTGTTTAACCAGCTCAAAATGGGTTAACGCTTGGTTTTCTGAAAACCCTTATTACTGACAAAAATGATCCTCGATGAATTCCACTCCCAATAAATGAAGTTATGTTTATCTCTCGTGTATTGTTTGTGTGCAGTGGGGGCCTGAAACTGGCCTATTTTATCAAAATTTCGATGTTTGTCAGCCTGTGGAGGGTTACCATATGCATCGCCTGATATGTAGTGTGTACCAAAAGGTGTGTCACAGACAGGTCTAGCAATTACGAATGTATAAAAAAAAGCTACAAGACGTGTTTCAAGAAAGTGCCGATAAACCCCAATTTTGGCAGTTTTTTGCCACTTCTGACAAAATAAGGGTTAAATCGAAAATTCTGCTTCGGTACATTTTTAGATTTTGTGCCCCTCTATGCGTGTGTAAAATTTCGTGAAAATCGGTTCGAAAATGGCTTCTGAATCGTACAGACAAAATGTGTGGAAAAAAAAAAAAAAAAAAAAAAAAAAAATCCGTAGAAAAACAATAGCCTTTTCCAGAGGGAAAAGCCTAAAAAAAAAAAAAAAAAATAATAATCCGTAGAAAAACAATAGTCTTTTCCAGGGGGAAAAGCCTAAAAAAAATAAATAATAATCCGTAGAAAAACAATAGTCTTTTCCAGAGGGAAAAGCCTAATAAAATATTTGCCATTATTTTCCGCAGACGTATTTTTGTCTTTGCTTCTTGGGGAAATTTCTTGCTGCTAAATACAACGAAGGTGTGTTATTTGATGTGGTCAGAACCGTCAGGTGGTCGGGTCCAAAACCGCACCTCGCAGAAGATTTAGTGGGGGGTGTCGATTTTACAAGTAATGTAGGCAGCGTACACGGCATGGACTGTCTGTCTTTATTCCGACAAAACAGGGTTAAGGCTTGGTTTTTTGAATACCCTTATTTATTTATTTATTTATTTATTTATTTATTTATTTATTTATTTATTTATTGGTGTTTAAGGTCACATACTTCTGCACAATGGCTAATCGTGACCGTGACAGTTTTAGAGGTGGAGGAAGCCGGAGTACCCGGAGAGAACCACCAAGCATCGACGAGCAACTGTCAGCTCCTCAACATTCTCACTCTGTTCAGGCTCCGCTCAGGCAGGGTTACAGAGGTTGAAGACATGTGTACCATCGACGTGCAATATGCCTTAGTACACGGGGACATCGTGCCCCCATGTCGGCAACCGGGCCAAAGTGCCTTGCCCAAGGACACAACGTGAGTCATCCCGGACGGGGATCGAACTCGGGACCTCTAGCATAGAAGTACAACAGTCTACCACTGAGCCACCGCGCTCCCTTGAATACCCTTAATACTATCATACATTATCCCTCAGGAATTCTAAGTCTGATAAAAGAGGTCATGTTTATCTATTGCATACCCATTTTGCTGCCCGAAAACAGCCGATTTTATTAAAATTTTGACGTTTAGCAGCCTGTAGAGGGATTAAGAAACGACTAGCGGAATATTCTATCTATGCAATTTGTAAGACCTGCCAATGTCAAATTGTTCTTGAAAATCCCCAACAAGCAGTTGGCGAAATCCACGGAAAATGTAAATTTTAAGTGTTTAAGGGGCATCTCTCCTTATCCAGTTCAAAATGGGTTAAGTTTCATTCTTTTAAATACCCTTACTACTTACAAACCTTAAACACCAATAAATAAACAATATCATGCAGTGCAGTGTGGAATATGAAGTGAGGTGGTCCAAAACATTTTAACAAGAAATACGGGAAACCTATTTGCAGTAACGCTGCAAACATGAACTTGATTTTAGGACCATTCCATGGACAGTTTAAAGCCTATTTCGATATCAGCGTCCCTTATTCTCAACCTTTCAGTGCATCACTGCAGTATTTCACCCGAATCGAGTTCTGACGTCATGCAAGTTTGGTCGACATGCTTTCAATTTTGTTATTGCTAACTACATATTTATAATTTCATTATTTCTGATCGGAATTTTGAAAATGACACACGCAATCGCGACAGAGTTTTCTGAAAAACTCGATTCTGCAAAAGGTTTTAGTGAAATTTCATTTTTTTTTATTTTAAATTTCGATGGCTCTTGTCGAAAAGGTGTTAATTACTGATCGTTCCAAACAAGATCAAAGACTGACGCCGAAGATTAAAAACAGACAGAGAATCTTCTAAAAATATACATGTGCAATCCTAAAATGCAATAAATCAAGTCTTTTTTCACGTTTTATGCATGTTTTATGAGAGAAACATGTCCAATCGTATCATTGAATCATTTTTAGGTATCTGTGGGTGAGAAATTTTGTATACGGACAAAATACACACTAAATAAAACAATTGGCATTATTTTCCGATGACGTATTTTTATCTTTGCTTCTTGGGGAAATCCATGCTGCTAAATATGACGAAGGAATGTTATCTAATGAGGTCAGGTGGTCGGGTCTGACACCCCACCTCGCACTAGATTTAATGGGGGTGTCGATTTTACACGTAATGAAGGCAGCATACATGGCATGGGCTGTCTGTCTTTAATCAGGAAAAAACAGGTTAAGGCTTGGTTTTTTGAATACCCTTAATACTATCAAACATTGTCCCTCGTGAATTCTGATTCTGATAAAAGAGGATATGTTTATCTATTACATACGCATTTGGAGCCCGGTAACAGCCAATTTTATCAAAATTATGACGTTTAGCTGTCTGTAGAGGGGGTTAGCAAATTATTAGCGGAATATTCTATCCATGCAACTTGTAATACCAACCATGACCTGCCAATGTCCAATTGTTCTTGAAAATCGCGAACTCCATGGAAAATGTAAATTTTATGCTTCTGAGGGGTATCTCTCCTTATCCAGTCCAAAATGCGTTCAGCTTCATTCTTTTAAATACCCTTACTACATACAAAACTGATATTCTGTGAATTCTACGCGCAGTAAAATAAGTTTTGTTTGGACTTTACATACCCATTGGGTGCTGTTGGTGTCTCAAAGCAGCCCATTTTATCAAACTTTTGATGTTCAGATGCTGGTGTAGAGCTAACAAATCCTGACCGGAATATTTTGTCCATGCAACATGTAATGGCACACTAAGACCTATGAATGACCATTTTTTTCTTGAAATTTACAAAATGTTTTTAAAGAAATCCAGGGAAAACTTGAATTTTTAAGCCTTTGATGGGTATCGCTATTTAACCAGCCCAAAACGGGTTAAGGCTTGGTTTATTGAATACCCTTATTACTTACAAAAATTATCCTTGGTGATTTCCATTTCCAAGAGAGGAAGTTATGTTTATTTCCCAGCTACAGGATGGGTGCTGTGAGGGGCTGAAAACAGCCTATTTTATCAAAGTGTTGATATTTGAGAGTCTGTGGAGGGTTAACAAATGCTTATCGGAATATTTTGTCCTTGCAGTTTATAATGTTACACCACGATCTGCGACCGACCAGTTTTTTCTTGAAAATCTACTTGACATTTATAGAGAAATCCACGTAAAGCATGATTGTTTAAGCTTTTGGGGGAATCACTCTTAAACCACCCAAAACGGGTTAACACTTGGTTTTTTTGAATATCCTTATTACTTACAAAAATGGTCCTCGTTGAATTCCACTTGAAACGAAGGAGATTATGTTTATTTCTCAGGTACACATTGGGTGCTGTGTGCATCCGAAAACAGCCCATTTCAACAAAATTACAAAGCTTGGCAGCCTGTGGAGGGTTAATAAACGCTCACCGGAATATTTTGTCCATGCCACTTGTAATGTCACACAAAGACCTGCGAGTAGTCAATTTTTCTTGAAAACCTACAAGATGTTTTTAGAGAAATCCAAAGAAAATTCGAATTTTAAGATTTTAAGGGGTCTCTCTCTTTAGCCTGCCCAAAAAGGGGTTAAGACTTCAACTTTTGAATAATCCTTACTACTTACAAAAATGTTTCTGTATAGAGTGTGGGCTCGATAAAAGAAGGCACTTTTCTTTGTGGCGTACCCATTGGGTGCCGTTGGCGTCCAAAAACAGCCCATTTATTACAATTTTGACTTTCAGCAGCCCATGGAGGGTTAACAAATGCTCCCCTTAGTATTTTGTCCATGCAACTTCTATTGTCACACCAAGATCTGGGAGTAACAAGTTTTTCTTGAAAATCTACAAGACTAGTTTAGTGAAATCCACGGAGAACATGAATTTTTTAGCATTATGGGGGTATTGCTGTTTAACCAGTCCAAAACGGGTTAATGCTTGGTTTTATGAACACCCTTATTACTGACAAAAATGATCCTGGGTGAATTCCACTTCCAATAAAGGAAGTTATGTTTATCTCTCATGTATTGTTTGGGTGCAGTGGGGGCCTGAAACCGACCCATTTCATCAAAATTTCGATGTTTGGCAGCCTGTGGAGGATTACCATATGCATCGCCGAATATCTTGTATGTATCAAAGGTCGTGTCACAGGCAGGTCTAGAAATGATGAATGTTTAAAAAAATATATACAAGACGTGTTTCGAGAAAGTGCCGATAAACCCCAATTTTGGCAGTTTTTTTGCCAATTTTGAGGAAATAAGGGTTAAATCGAAAATTCCGCTTTGGTACATTTTTAGATTTTGTGCCCCTCTATGCGTGTGCAAAATTTTGTGAAAATCGGTTCGAAAATGGCTTCTGAATGGTACAGACAAAATGTGTGGAAAAAAAAAAAAAAAAAAAACCTAAAAAAACTAGACTTTATGATTCTGGAGAATCATGGCTTTTCACGATGAGATTTCATGATTTTTCATGACCCCACAGTGTCTGATGAATTGTTTTTAACTGTCTCACTGAAGTTCCTTCATTGATGTTATGAGAAAGGTGAAGATAGTAGTCTCAAATGACACAGTTTGATAAAAAATTGTTTAGGTAAAAACCATCATTAACGGTGGAGTGGGTTAATGTCAATACCGTCGTCCAACAAGTCAATGACCGACAAAAGGAGTTATGTTTGTTTGACACATACTCACTGAGTGCTGTGTCAATTTAAAAATGGTCCATTTTATCTCAAATGTATCCAAAATATTGATGCCTGGCAGCTTGTAGAGGGTTAACAAGTGCCAACAGGAATATTTATTCATGCAACTTGTAATGTCACACCAAGAACTGTGAATGGCCATTTTTTCTTTAAAATCTACAAGATGTTTTCAGAGAAATCCAGGCAGAACAGGAATTTTAAGCTTTTGATGGGTATCATTGTTTTTCCAGCCCAAAACGGGTTAAGTGTTGTTTTTGGAATACTCTTATTACTTCCAAAAATAATTCTCAGTGAATTCTACTTCCACTTATTTTTATCTCTCCTCCCAACTTCGGGTGCTGTGGGTACGCAGACACAGCCTATTTTATCAACATTTTGATGTTTGAGAACCTGCTTAGGGTTACCAAATGCTTACAGGAATATTTTGTACATGCACCTTGTAATGACGCACTAAGATATGAGAATGGCCATTTTTTCCTGAAAATCTACGGGATGTTTTTATAGAAATCCTCAGATAACATGAATTTTTGAACTTTTGAGGGGTATCTCTCTTTAACCAGCTCTAAAGGGTTAATGCTTGGTCTTGTGAATATCTTCATTACTTACAAAAATGATCGACGGTGAATTCCACTTCCAATGAAGGAGGTTATGTTTATCTCGTAGGTACACATTTGGTGTTATGGTTGCCCAAGAACAACACATTTTCTCCAAATGCCAATGCTTGGCAGCATCTGGGGGGTTAACAAATGCTTACAGAAACATTTTGTTCATGCAACTTGTAATGTCACTCGAAGACCTGTGAATGGTCAATTGCTCTTGAAATTTTTGTTTTGAGAAATCGAGAAATCCACATAAAACTGGAATTTTAAGCTTTTAAGAGGTATATCTCCTTAACCAGTCAGAAATGGGTTAAGACCTCGATCTTTGAATACATTACTACTTACAAAAATGTTTCCCTGTCAGTTTTTGCGTCCGGTAAAAGAAGTTACTTTCCTCTGTTGTATTCCCATTTGATGTTGTTGTTGTTCAAAAACAGACTATTTTTTTTCTCAAAATTTTGATATTTAGCAGCCCATGGAGGGTTAACAAATGCTTAGAGGAATAATTTATCCAATCAACTGGTAATGTTAGACCATGACCTAGCAATGGCCATTTTCTCTTGAAAACCCTACCAGATATTTGTAAAGAAAACATAAATTTTTAAGCCTTTGATGGGTATCACTATTAACAACCACAAGATGGGTTAATGCTTGGTTTTTTGAATACCCTTATTACTTACAAAAATGGTCTTCGGTGAATTCCACTTCCAACAAAGGAGATTATGTTTATTTCTCAGGTACGCGTTGGGTGATGTACGTGCCTGAAAACAGCCCATTTCAACAAAATTACGATGCTTGGGCAGCCTCTAGAGGGTTAATAAACGCTCACCGGAATATTTTGTCCATGCAACTTGTAATATCACACAAAGACCTGCGAGTAGTCAATTTTTCTTGAAAACCTACAGGATGTTTTTAGAGAAATCCACAGAAAATGGGAATTTTAAGATTTTAAGGGGTCTCTCTCTTTAGCCTGTCCAAAATGGGTTAAGACTTCGACTTTTGAATACCCTTACTACTTACAAAAATGTTTGCGTATAGGTTGTGCGCTCGATAAAAGAAGGCACGTTTCTTTGTGGCGTACCCATTGGGTGCTGTTGGCGTCCAAAAACAGCCCATTTTATCACAATTTTGACTTTTAGCAGCCCGTGGAGGGTTAACAAATGCTCACTGCAGTATTTTGTCCATGCAACTTTTATTGTCACACCAAGGCCTGGGAGGGACAAATTTTTCTTGAAAATCTACAAGACTCGATTAGAGAAATCCACGGAAAACACAAATTTTTCAGCTTTATGGGGGTATTGCTGTTTAACTAGCCCAAAGCGGGTTAACGCTTGGTTTTTTGAACACCTTTATTACTGACAAAAATGATCCTCTGTGAATTCCACTTCCAATAAAGGAAGTTATGTTTATCTCTCATGTATTGTTTGGGTGCGGAGGGGGCCTGAAACTGGCCTATTTCATCAAAATTTCGATATTTGGCAGCCTGTGGAGGGTTACCATATGCATCGCCTGATATGTCGTGTGTATCAAGGGGCGTGTCACAGACAGGTCTAGCAATTACGAATGTATAAAAAAATCTACAAGACGTGTTTCGAGAAAGTGCCGATAAACCCCAATTTTGGTAGTTTTTTGCCAATTCTGACGAAATAAGGGATCAATCGAAAATTCCGCTTCGGTACATTTTTAGATTTTGTGCCCCTCTATGCGTGTGCAAAATTTTGTGAAAATTGGTTCGAAAATGGCTTCTGAGTCGTACGGACAAAATGTGTGAAAAAAAAAAAAAAAAAAAAACCCCAAAAACCCCAAAAACTAGACTTTATGATTCTGGAGAATCATGGCTTTTCCCGATGAGATTCCATGATTCTTCATGACCTCACAGTGTCTGATGAATTATTTTTGACTGTCTCACTGAAGTTCCTTCATTGATGTTATGAGAAAGGTGAGTATAGTAGTCTCAAATGACTCAGTTTGATAAGAAAATTGTTTAGGTAAAAACCATCATTAACGGTCGAGTGGGTTAATATCAATATCGTCGTCCAACAAGTTAATGACCCACAAAAGGAGTTATGTTTGTTTCACACATACCTACTGAGTGCTGTGTCTATTTGAAAATGGTGCATTTTATCTCAAATGTATCCAAAATATTGATGTCTGGCAGTTTGTAGAGGGTTAACAAGTGCTAACAGGAATATTTTTCCATGCAACTTGTAATGTCACACTAAGAACTGCAAATGGCCATTTTTTCTTTAAAATCTTCCAAGATGTTTTCAGAGAAATCCCTGCGCATACGCTCTTTTCCAATTCGACGTGACGAAATGCGAAATTCATGTCGCTCTTCATGAAAAGTGATGCCACAACTATTCATGAACAAGGAGTGAAAATTTCATGGAAATCTGCCTAGAATTTGCTGAGATATGGTGTTTTGGAGAGAGGAGGTATTTGTTTGAATTTGGCCTTTCCTTTTCAAGCCAGTTCGAAAAAAGACGTCGAGAATGGGCGCAGAATCCTTCAGTGCCTCCTCGCTGGAGTAAGTCCACTTAAATGTTACAATTGTGTGTGACTGGCGGAGAGTTGACTGTAAATGGAAGTTGTTTCTTTAAGACAGCCACCCAGGGATCCCTACACAACCTTTAAACCTACGAGAATCTCAGAAGTTTAAAGTCAAGAGAAATTGGCGGTGATTGGGTTTCTGGCAGGCAGGAAAAGATTGACGACGATTTGCATACTGGACATTAAAATAGCACTTCTGACATACACGAACCGTGTCCAGACCGCTGGAGGCAGCGACTTGAAATTTTCAGAACTTGTTCTACGAACCCTGCCGTCATTTTGGGATCTGTTTGGAGTGTCCGGACCGCGTGGAAAACACCACGCATCACTTGGAATGTGAGAGTACTAGGCTATTCGCCCCGACTCTATCAGTTTAGAATGGACACGGGCAGTGTTGTAGACGACTGTAGAGCTGCGATTGAGCATAACGTCCCAGGTTTCGGTGCCACATTGCTAACCAGCTCCAAAAGAGCGGCGGGGGAGGGGTATCTTGACACTATCTTTAAACCTTAGATAATCGTCAGAAGTTGAAGTGAAAAGAAATCGGCGGTGAGTAGGTTTTTTTGGCGGGAAACGATTAACGAAAATTTGCCAATTAGACATTAAAATTGCACTTCTCACAAACATGAACCGTGTCTAGACCGCAGAAGGCAGCGACTTCTAATTTTCAGAACTTGTTCTACGCACCCTGACCGACATTTTGTCATCTGTTGCGAGTGTCGAGGCCGCGTGAAGAACACCACGCATCGCGTGGAAAGTGAGAGTACTATTCGTCCCGACTCTATCAGTTTGGAATGGACTTGGGGACTGTTGTAGACTACTGTAGAGCAGCGATTGAGCATAAAGTCGGAGTTTTTTGTGCCAAATTGCCTAACCGGCCCCAAGGTATGATTTTTCGTCTGTACATCGCCCAGATCGCCTGTAGTTTATACCGTTACCATACGTTGAAGTAGCCTTTTGTCATTTTCGCCACTTTCGACCCAGATTTGAGGGTACCTTCTTTCAACCCCATTTTATAGCAAAATCTAGCCATGCTCCCAACAACGCCCTCTCCCCGTCGGCCCGGGTGCTTCTAAAAATAGAAAGGTCAATGGGGAGGGGCCCGTTAGCAAACAAACGGGGGCAGGGCATGTGTACTTGGTGAAAACACAGTTGTGTGAACATCTCCAGAAGTGAAAACCTATGCTCAGTGGCTGTAATCAAGATGTTAATTTAGACTCCCATTACGGCCAAGATACTACAGAATGCAAATGGGTGGGTGGCGGGCATCATCACTGGATCTAATGTTGTATTTCATGTTTTCTTTTTTTCTTTATTAGGCTTTTCCCTCTGGGTTTTTTTTGGGTTTTTTTTGGGTTTTTTTTTTTTTTTTTTTTTCTCCACACATTTTGTCCGTACGATTCAGAAGCCATTTTCGAACCAATTTTCACGAAATTTTGCACACGCATAGAGGGGCACAAAATCTAAAAATGTACCGAAGCGGAATTTTCGATTTAACCCTTATTTCGTCAGAATTGGCAAAAAACTGCCAAAATTGGGGTTTATCGGCACTTTCTCGAATCACGTCTTGTAGATTTTTTTAATACATTCGTCATTGCTAGACCTGTCCGGGACACGGCCTTTGCTACACACGACATATCAGGCGATGCATATGGTAACCCTCCACAGGCTGCCAAACATCGAAATTTTGATGAAATAGGCCGGTTTCAGGCCCCCACTGCACCCACACAATACATGAGAGATAAACATAACTTCATTTATTGGGAGTGGAATTCACCTAGGATCATTTTTGTCAGTAATAAGGGTGTTCAAAAAACCAAGCGTTAACCCGTTTTGGGCTGGTTAAACAGCAATACCCCCATAAAGCTCAAAAATTAGTATTTTCCGTGGATTTCTCTAATCGAGTCCTGTAGATTTTCAAGAAAAATTTGTCACTCCCAGACCTTGGTGTGACAATAGAAGTTGCATGGACCAAATACTGCGGTGAGCATTTATTAACCCTCCACGGGCTGCTAAAAGTCAAAATTGTGATAAAATGGGCTGTTTTTGGACGCCAACAACACCCACTTGGTGTACCACTGAGAATGGTTCCTTCTTTTATCGGACGCAAAATTGATGGGGAAACATTTTTGATAGTGGTAAGGGTATTCAAAAGTCGAAGTCTTAACCCATTTTGGACTGGTTAAAGAGAGATACCCCTTAAAAGCTTAAAATTCCCATTTTCTGTGGATTTCTCTAAAAGCAACTTGTAGGTTTTCAGGAGAAATTGACTATTCGCAGGTCTTTATGTGACATTACAAGTTGCATGGACAAAATATTCCGGTGAGCATTTATTAACCCTCTACAGGCTGCTAAGCATCGTAATTTTGTTGAAATAGGCTGTTTTCAGACGCACACAGCACCCAATGCATACCCGGGAGATAAACATAATCTACTTTGTTGGAAGTGGAATTCACTGAGGACCAAATTTGTTAGTAATAAGGGTATTCCAAAAAACCAAGCATTAACCCCTTTTGGGATGGTTAATAGCAATACCCATCAAAAGCTTAAAAAATCATACTTTCCCTGAATTTCTTTACAAACGTCTTGTAGGGTTTCAAGAGAAAATGGCCGTTGATAGGTCTTAGAGTCACATTACCAGTTGCACAGATAAAATACACAGAAAAGCATTTGTTAACCCTCCATGGGCTGCTAAATGTCAAAATTTCGAAAAAATAGTCTGTTTTTGGACACCAACACCATCAAATGGGAATGCTGCAGAGAAACATAACTTCTTTTACCGGACACAAAACTGATAGGGAAAAACTTTAGTAAGTAGTAAGGGTATTTAAAAACTGAGGTCTTAACCCATTTTTGCCCGGTTAAGGAGATGTACCCCTTAAAATTCCCATTTTCTGGGTATTTCTCCAAAAAATCTAATAAGTATTCAAGAGAAATTGACCATTTGCAGGTCTTGGAGTGACATTACAAGTTGCATGAACAAAAGATTCCGGTAAGCGTTTGTTAACCCTCCAGAGACAGCAAATTTTGAGAAAATGGGCTGTACTTGGCCACCCATTACGCCCAATGTGTACCTGCGAGATGAACATAACCACCTTCATTGGAAATGGGATTCACCGAGGATCATGTTTGTAAGTAATGAAGGTATTCATAAAACCAAGCATTAACCCGTTTAGAGCTGGTTACAGGGCGATACCCCTCAAAAGGTTAAAAATTCATGTTATCAGAGGATTTCTCTAAAAACATCCCGTAGATTTTCAAGAAGAAATGACCATTCTCAGATCTTAGTGTGAATTACAAGTTGCATGTACAAAATATTCCAGTAAGCATTTGTTAACCCTATGCTGGTTCTCAAACATCAAAATGTTGAAAAAGTGGGCTGTGTTTGCATACCCACAGCACCCAAAGTTAAGAGGAGAAATCAACATAAGTGGAAGTAGAATTCACTGAGAATTATTTTTATAAGTAATAAGCGTATTAAAAAAACAACCCTTAACCTGTGTTGGGCTGGATAAACAATTATACCCATCAACAGCTTAAAATTGATGTTCTCCCTGGATTTCTCTGAAAACATCTCGTAGATTTTTAAGTAAAAATGGCCATTCACAATTTTTGGTGTGACATTACAAGTTGCATAAATAAATATTCCTGTTAGCACTTGTTAACCCTTAACAAGCTGCCAGACATCAATATTTTGGATACATTTGAGATAAAACGGACCATTTTCAAATAGATACAGCACTCAGTGGGTATGTGTCAAACAAACATAACTCCTTTTGTCGGTCATTAACTTGTTGGACGACGATATTGATATTAACCCTCTCCATCGTTAATGATGGTTTTTACCTAAACATTTTTTTTTTATCAAACTGAGTCATTTGAGACTTCTATACTCACCTTTTTCATGACATCAATGAAGTAACTTCAGTGAGACAGTCAAAAGCAATTCATCATACACTGTGGGGTCATGACAAATCATGGAATCTCATCGGGAAAAGCCATGATTCTCCAGAATCATAAAGTCTAGTATTTTATTTATTGTTTTTATCTCTTCTCTCTCTCTCTCCCTCTGCCTCTCTCTCTCTCTCTTTCTCTCAGTTTAATTTGTTTTTGTCTATAATGTTTATAATAATTAGATGTTGCTAGATTCTGTTATTTATGGAATACGTTCTGCCATATTGTAAATTATTGGTCACTGTACAGGAACGAAGGGGCTTCTAAGTGGTAAGCACTTGTCTACCAATCCTGATTTGCATTGTGAAATGGCAAATGAAATATGTTCAATCTAATCTAACAGTAGGGGAGGGGGGGGGCATGTGTCCTAGGTAAAAAAACAGCAGGGGGCAGGTGTCCTAGGTAAAATAAACAGCATGGGGGGGGGGGGGTATGTCCCCGCTAATTAATTTTAATAGGACGCAGTTGTTCATGGGGCAGGTGTCCTATCCCACTGCCCAGTATTCCAAATTTTCTATGGTGCTTGGCCTTGACGGAAATAACATTTCAACAAGAAACAACGGGAAACCTATTTGCAATAAAACTGCAAATATAAACTTGATTTTAGGACCATTCCATGGACATTTTAAAGCCAACTGCGATATCAGCGTTTCTTACTCTCGTCCTTTCACTGCACCGCAGTATTTTACCCGAGTCGAGTTCTGACGTCATGCAAGTTTGACCGACATGCTTTCAATTTTGTTATTGACAACAACATATTTATAATTTCGTGATTACTGATCCGAATTTTGAAAACGACACACGCAATCGCGAAAGCGTTTTCTGAAAAACATGATTCTGCAAATGGTTTTAGTGAAATTTGATTATTTTTTTTTATTTTCAATTTCGATGGCTCTTGTCCAAAAGATGCTAATCACTGATCATCCCAAACGAGATCAAAGACACGCTGTAGTTTAATTACAGACAGAGAATCTTCTAAGAATATACATGCGCAATCCTAAAATGCAATAAATCAAGTGTTTTTACACGTTTTATGAGAGAAATATGTCCAATTTTATCATTGAATCATTTTTAGGTGTATGTGGGTGAGAAATTTTCTATACGGACAAAATACAGGCTAAATAAAATATTTGCCATTATTTTCCGCAGACGTATTTTTGTCTTTGCTTCTTGGGGAAATCCATGCTGCTAAATATAACGAAGGTGTGTTATTTGATGTGGTCAGAACCGTCAGGTGGTCGGGTCCGAAACCGCACCTCGCAGAAGATTTAGTGGGGGGTGTCGATTTTACAAGTAATGTAGCCAGCGTACACGGCATGGGCTGTCTGTCTTTAATCCGACAAAACAGGGTTAAGGCTTTGTTTTTTGAATACTTCTGCACAGTGGCTAATTGTGACCATGACAGACCGTTTTATCTCAAATGTATCCAAAATGTTGATGTCTGGCAGCTTTTTAGGTGTTAACAAGTGCTAACAGGAATATTTATTCATGCAACTTGTAATTTCACACCAAAATCTATGAATGGCCATTTTTACTTAAAAATCTACGAGATGTTTTCAGAGAAATCCAGGGAGAACATGAATTTTAAGCTGTTGATGGGTATAATTGTTTATCCAGCCCAAAACGGGTTAAGGGGTGTTTTTTTAATACGCTTATTACTTATAAAAATAATTCTCAGTGAATTCTACTTCCACTTATGTTGATTTCTCCTCTTAACTTTGGATGCTGCGGGTATGCAAATACAGCCCACTTTTTCAACATTTTGATGTTTGAGAACCAGCATAGGGTTAACAAATGCTTACTGGAATATTTTGTACATGCAACTTGTAATTCACGCTAAGATCTGAGAATGGCCATTTTTTCTTGAAAATCTATGTGATGTTTTTAGAGAAATCCTCGGATAACATGAATTTTTAACCTTTTGAGGGGTATATCACCCTGTAACCAGCTCTAAACGGGTTAATGCTTGGTTTTATGAATACCTTCATTACTTACAAAAATGATCCTCGGTGAATCCACTTCCAATGAAGGTGGTTATGTTCATCTCGCAGGTACACATTGGGTGTAATGGGTGGCCAAGTACAGCCCATTTTCTCAAAATTTGCTCCGTCTGGAGGGTTAACAAACGCTTACCGGAATCTTTTGTTCATGCAACTTGTAATGTCACTCCAAGACCTGCAAATGGTCAATTTCTCTTGAATACTTTCAAGATTTTTTGGAGAAATCCACAGAAAATGGGAATTTTAAGCTTTTAAGGGGTACATCTCCTTAACCGGCGAAAATGGGTTAAGACCTCAATTTTTTAATACCCTTACTACTTACTAAAAATTTTCCCTATCAGTTTTGCGTCCAGTAAAAGAAGTTATGTTTCTCTGCAGTATTCCCATTTGATGTTGTTGGTGTCCAAAACCATACTATGTTTTTCGAAATTTTGACATTTAGCAGCTCATGGAGGGTTAATAAATGCTTATCTGAATATTTTATCCATGCAACTGGTAATGTGACCCTAAGACCTATCAACGGCCATTTTCTCTTGAAACCCTACGAGACGTTTGTAAAGACATTCATGGAAAACATGATTTTTTAAACTTTTGATGGGTATTGCTATTAACCATCCCAAAAGGGGTTAATGCTTGGTTTTTTGAATACCCTTATTACTAACAAATTTGGTCCTCTGTGAATTCCACTTCCAACAAAGTAGATTATGTTTATCTCTCGGGTATGCATTGGGTGCTGTGCGCGTCTGAAAACAGCCTATTTCAACAAAATTACGATGCTTAGCAGCCTGTATATGGTTAATAAATGCTCACCGGAATATTTTGTCTATGCAACTTGTAATGTCACACAA
Source organism: Pictodentalium vernedei (assembly GCA_031216915.1). Lineage (NCBI taxonomy): Eukaryota > Metazoa > Mollusca > Scaphopoda > Dentaliida > Dentaliidae > Pictodentalium > Pictodentalium vernedei. The sequence goes on along the minus strand of CM062295.1, from coordinate 409,598,949 downwards.
AGACCTGCGAATAGTCAATTTTTCCTGAAAACCTACAAGTTGCTTTTAGAGAAATCCACAGAAAATGGGAATTTTAAGCTTTTAAGGGGTATCTCTCTTTAACCAGTCCAAAATGGATTAAGACTTCGACTTTTGAATACCCTTACCACTATCAAAAATGTTTCCCCATCAATTTTGCGTCCGATAAAAGAAGGAACCTTTCTCAGTGGTACACCAAGTGGGTGCTGTTGGCGTCCAAAAACAGCCCGTTGTATCAAAATGTTGACTTTTAGCAGCCCGTGGAGGGTTAACAAATGCTCACCGCAGTATTTGGTCCATGCAACTTCTATTGTCACACAAAGGCCTGGGAGTGACAAATTTTTCTTGAAAATCTACAAGACTCGTTTAGAGAAATCCATGGAAAATACAAATTTTTGAGCTTTATGGGGGGGGGGGGGGTATTGCTGTTTAACCAGCCCAAAATGGGTTAACACTTGGTTTTCTGAACACCCTTATTACTGACAAAAATGATCCTCGGTGAATTCCACTCCCAATAAAGGAAGTTATGTTTATCTCTCGTGTATTGTTTGGGTGCAGTGGGGGCCTGAAATCGACCTATTTCATCAAAATTTCGATGTTTGGCAGCCTGTGGAGGGTTACCATATGCATCGCCTGATATGTAGTGTGTACCAAAGGGTGTGTCACAGACAGGTCTAGCAATGACGAATGTATAAAAAACATCTACAAGACATGTTTCGAGAAAGTGCCGATAAACCCCAATTTTGGCAGTTTTTTGCCAATTCTGACGAAATAAGGGCTAAATCGAAAATTCCGCTTCGGTACATTTTTAGATTTTGTGCCCCTCTATGCGTGTGCAAAATTTCGTGAAAATCGGTTCGAAAATGGCTTCTGAATCGTACAGACAAAATGTGTGGAAATCCCCCCCCCCCCCAAAAAAAAAAAAAAAATAATAATCCGTAGAAAAACAATAGTCTTTTCCAGAGGGAAAAGCCTAATTATATTGAGAGGCAATTGCCTGATGAAATCCTCACACTTTTTATGAGGAAAAAGGGTTAATAACCCCAAAAATCACATTTTTTCTCAAATTTTCACTCCCGATTTAAGATACTTCTGCACAGAATACAAAACTAGAAATGGTTCTTTGATCGATGTTTTCGCATACAATGAGGTGCTGATAATGTTGACAGGTCCAATATAATAACAGGAATTTAACTACATGATGAGGTCTAACAAGACATTTGTTGGTGTTCTTCACGGTTATTCATTGTCGCCGATTTCCTCCCCAATCTCAATCGGCTCGGCATTGAAGCAATTCTCACCCCGACAGTCTCAACAGGCAGACAAGCATTTGAGAGCATTCTTTCTACAAGAACATATGTTTGTTCCGCATGGCTTTTTGGATGTCATTTTGCATTTGCAGCGGATAACTTTGAGAAGAGCCTCAGGTGCTGCGCCCATGTCAGTCATCACAGGTATCAACTCATTCCCACGACTTTCCCAGCCCCACTCCTCAGGATCTAGGGCATCGTTATCCAATAGTTTCCAAACCATTATTTGTTGGTGAACTCGCAGGCTGTGGAAATGTGCTGCACGCTCAGTCGGGGGAAGTTTTTGTGGTTCAATTCCCGATTTGCTGAAAGTGACCATTGTCATAAATTTTGAATATCTCAAACCATTCAAAGTGTCTGAATGTTTGCCAGAGTACAACATTAGGAACAGTTCAGTCCCCATTTTCCCATCCTCTGTCTGAGAAATGGTACTGTCGTGCATTGCTTCTGATATATTTTGAATAGGCAATGACTTCTCTAACTTCTTGAGAAGCAACGTTTTCCCGTGCCCAAACGTTGCTGATGTGACATCACACCCACTCCATGCATGAATGAAGAGGAGGTTCTTCTGAGTTGTTTCTCCAATCTTCTCTACTATATCTGCGATTTTCCATGCATCTCCACCCCTGTGTGACTTCCGTGCTTCTGACTGGAAATAGATATCAGATCAAGTACGATCCCAATGGTATACGGACATAACTAGTACATCTGTATCATCTGCAACAATGACAACTGTTTTTCCCTGGGATGAAAGTTGAACTGCATTGTCAACAATGTTAGTGTCAGCATCTCCAGAACTGCATTCGACAATATGCCCAGCCTCTCTCAGTGATGTGGAAAGCATTTTTATAAAGTGCATTTTATTATTTCCATTCGATAAGAACAGTTCCTGATTTTTGTGGGCAGTCGTGTTGTTCGTCAAACGGATATCACCACAAACGTGGAGAGCTCTTCTTCTCTGCTCCTGAGTCTTGGTTGTTGGTCGTTGACCATAACCATCGAAGACAATTCGACAATTCTGCCCATATTTCTTCGTCACGTATCCAACATACTGGTTTGCCACTTCCAAGTAAGTGGTGTTTGTCTTCCATTTAACTCTGTGGAGGAGAGCGCCCCCGTCGAGCACGTACAGACCATCAGATGGTGGTTTAGTAAGGGATAAGCCATCAGTTATTGCAGTTGCTAGGTCTGCCTTGTTTGCTTTTCTGAGGAAAAAATCTGAAGAGGGCAGTTGGCATTACAGTTAGTTCATACGCAAAGAACTGTGCCATGTCTTCCTCTCTCTGGGCAATAGCAACCAGTCTAGTAAACAAAGTTGAGGGGTCAATTGTCACCCTCTGGTCATCTAGCTTCAACCCGGGGGTGAGGTGAGCTAGGGTACGGATTTGATCACTTCGTTTGATAGTGGCATCGGAAACAATAGCGTTGTCTAATCTAGAGTGTACCTCTGCCCCTACAGACTCAGTGATATCGCAGTTGATACCATCTCCCTCGGAAGCTAACAAACCAGATGACAGAGAACGCAATCGTTCGTTTCCATCGAACGGGTTGTGTGTGTCAAACTACTCTAGTATTTTCGCCATGTCTAAGTTGTCTCGTTTTCGACGAGATGTGCCCATATCTACATGCTGTTCGCTGGTATTGAGCTGTAGGTCGGTCAACGTTGTCATGGCTTCATGTATCTCTGCGCATTTATGCATCAGGTAAATCCACTCCTGTCGTACAGATTCCGTCACGCCACGACCTCGCGTCAACCCACCCCGACTTTTAATTGAACGCATAAGAACTTGCTCAATAACAAGATCACTAGAGAGGCCTGCCCAAATCCTAGAACTTCGACGTATAGCATGAAAGCCGTCACAGTAGAATCTCTCATACAACCAAGGATGTTTTTCTGGTAGTTCAAGCATCATTTGCAGATAGACTCTGCAACTCTTGGCATAGTGTACATGCCCTGTTGCGGCGAAGAGGTTCAGCATTCTACCAACAGCAATGAGATGGAGATTCCAATCGCCAAGACGTTCTCCACAGATGAACATTTTCAGTACCTGAATATATTCTAGATATTGTACCCATAGCTTAGCGGTGCGTGATTCTCTTGACAGTTTGGCTTTGTAGTTGTCAAGGCAAGTGTTCACCGTCACGAGAGCTGATGAGCTGCTAACATCAGAAAGGGTGACCGCACCTTCAAGCACACCTTTGTATAACTCCTTCACACCATCTAAGTCCCTCTGGTTTATCTGTACACTCTCAACAGTGGGTGGGCTTATCGGAGGAGAAACATTCGCGCTCATTTCGGATGTGGTTATGGCACCCAATAATTTATTCGTCGGTGCAGCTTCTACTAGGAGGTGGCCTCGCATAGCTCTGGAAACAGCTTTGCCGGTCAACATCGACCGAACTGCTAGTGGACCATAAACTTCCTGCAAAGCTTCATCAAGACCTGATCCAGCCATCATCGAGCCGATACTGCCGAGAAAGCTCATGATTGTGTGGAAACCACCCAACCTGCAGACAATGTTCATGGATTGATCAATTATTATCTCATTTGCCTTCAACCATAAAGGCTGGTCAAACGTGACGCACGGGGATGGGATGTTCAATCTGATCGTTTGCTCTGACATGAATTTCAATGTGGAAAAGATGCATGTGCTGTCTGTTGGGCTGAGATCTATTATTGGGAGAAAGAGTATATCTGATTTCGCTTGATGCTCTGAACCGTGCACAGAATGCGCTAGTTGCATGAAGCCGGACCAATTAGGAACAGTGTCATCTACTGCTCTAGATAGCCACCCACAATGCCATAGAACGTCAGTACTCAGGCTAGATGGAAGTGTATGTGGTGATTGCAGCTCTACTACTGGTATGTACCTCAAACCACCAAAGCCTCTCCTCGTTGATTCCAAGTAATCAACCACTGGGATTCCTTTATTCATCAACATTTGTTCAACGCCAACTCGAGCTCTGCGTTTTATCGATGTATGCGACATAGGGGTGGATGGCACCTGAGTTTGGGTTGACACGGCGATTATACCCATACCATGAAGTGAACCTTTCCCATCGATAGTCGCAACGTTATGGTCGACGTTGTCTGCAACCCACTGTACGAATTCTCCGGGGAAATAGTTAGAGTTATAGCTGTCAACAGAATCTAGCTCCATCACACCTTGCTTATACCGTTTGACCTCCTCATAGGTGATAGAAAACCCAAGCCTAGCTAGTTCATTAACGAGCCATTTTGACCCGAAAGTATGGTCCATTTCTACTCCTAACCCGAATAGGGTAGGTGTTATGACTGATCTTGGTCTAGCCGATTGGACTTTAGAGTGACCTATGCTGTTTCGTTTTATATCATTTGGTATCAAGCACTGGAGAAAAGACTGTAGGTAGGCTGGGATCCAGGTTTTGCCTCGCGAAATGTCCTGCATGTCAGCAGGGGTTGGATACCAATCTATATCATACTCCATCTCTCTAAGCTGCCCCCTTGATCAATTTTGCTGCAGTAACAATGATCCTTTCAGCTTCATCACTTATACTTTCTTTCTTGTCCGCATTCCATTTTTCATTTATCAGATATTCAGCCATGTTGCGAAAGCATAGGACATTGTCGCGACCATGTACCCTGGCGAAAAAGATATAATCGCCATATCGCTCTTCTAGTTTCTGCTTCAGTCTCTTTTTTGTGTACACAGTTGATTCACCTGCGATCTCTTCCATCTTCGAATGCAACTCGGTCAATGTGTACAGTTCTGAATCGGAATGAGTTTCTAAGAATTCATATATGCACTCAAACCAATGTTCCATGCCATGGTCAGGTTTTCGACCAGCTGGTCTCGCAATTTCCAACTGTCTATAGTTTAGGAATTTCGTATGGCAGAGTGGATGATAGACAGCCTCGGCAGCTACCAGATCAATCCAACTCAATAGCTGAACGCTTTCATCTGAAGCTAAACTATCGGGTCAGGGAAGTTTCGTCCCCGGGAAGTTTCATCCCCTAGTTAGTGGGAAGTTTCGTCCCCGGGAAGTTTCGTCCTCTATAGAGGACGAAACTTCCCACTTGAATGGTAAATTGTATAGAATTTTGACATATTTTTAATAAAAAAAAAATAATCAAGGACCTGTGTGTATCGTGTTCATATATGTATGCGTGGAATGTTACTCTTCTGACTTTATTTTTCCCTATTAATATAAATATGATTGCATAATTCTTTTAATGTAAAGAAACTCGGTTGGATCTTACGGTGTTTTTTTAACTGGTACAGTCGGGTGGATCTTAGGGTTTTTTTTTCAACTGATTGATTAGAGAACCGTCTTATTCCACAGAATACCCATGTTTAGAATGTGGAAGAAATGTTAGGACAAGACAACAAGCCGTTGATTGTGATGGTTGCGGACATTGGCAGCATCGAACCTGCAATACCAGCATTCCACAAAGTAAATATTTATATTGTCTTATATTTTTTAATTAATAAATTCAGACATTTGATTTCAAGTTTTGATTCACGCAAGCCCATTGATTTTTATTTTGTGACAATCTATTGGCGAATGGCCACGGGCATTCACTAATAAATTGTCACAAAATAAATTTCATGGAGGCATGAAAAATTAATAATATTTTAGTCTTTTGTCCGTACATTCGCCACTGTATTTAATATACGAGGAGTTGATTCACGCAAGCCCAGTAGAGACATTCGTCAGTGACTTTGAAAGAAATAAAGGGCTGTGTGTTTGATTGGACGAGCTCCTCATATAAAATATTATCTGCATGTTCATTAAATTTTTTGGTGACAAATTATTGGTGTTTTGATTTTACCATGTATTTTCGTGTTATTGTAACAGACATTCTCCAATAATTTGTCACAAAAGAAATTTAGTGAGCTTGCCGCTGCTTGCGTGAATCAACTCCTCGTATAAAATATTGCCTGCATGTTCATTAAATTTTTTTTTTTGTGACAAATTATTGGTGTTTTTATTTTACCATGTATTTTCGTGTTATGTTTTTACTGTATATTTTGTTGTTATCATTTTTGACCTGTAAACCATTGAGTAAAAATTGAATAAAATGTGATTAACCAAGATACTATTACTTATCCATGTACCTTACAATCCCACGCCAGTCCTAAGCTTATGATTATTTAACAAGTACTGAGGACAAAAGTTCCCGGGGACGAAACTTCCCACTAACTGGGGACGAATATTCCCGGGGACGAAACTTCCCGAGGACGAAACTTCCCGAGGACGAATCTTCCCGATCCCAAACTATCCCCTCTCAGTTCGCAATGTTCGAGGAGGGTTTCTCGTATAGGTAATGTCTCGACGGTCCTGATAATTTTGTTCCTATCGGGGTGGCGTGGATCAAATTTTGCAGTGCTACCACAGAACAATCAGTGTGTCTTGAAGTCGAATACAGGCACATTACATCTCAATTTCTTGGCCGATGGAGCTTCGATGTCAGAAGAGCTTGCAGCAGATGCCCGCTTCGCATCAGTGAAATCCCTACGGCAATCTGAATGAACCTGAACAACACCTACGGGGTCCTGTTGAAGCTTGTCCAAAAGGTGTGCTTCAAGGTCTGATCTCTCCCTGACATTACAGAAATTAAGCATGGTATGACAACCTTTCTTGGTGACTTTAACTGATTTGACTTCATCGAAACCAACCTGGCAAATTACACAGGTATCATCTCGAAAGCGACCACCTTGGTGTGAAGCCATATCCAATCAAATGGTGGAAATATGCCAATGGAGGGAACGGATTATTTTCTCTTAGCTATAAGTAGTACGGATCCTGAGGCGGATTATCGAAACTGGATTAATAGACAAGAAATATGATATTGACGAAATAAGAAAAAGGACAATGTGACTAAGAATTGTTTCCTGTGTATGTTAACACCGAAACAAAGAAAATATGACAGAATGACAAAAGAATCGAATAATTCGAGAGCACGTGGCGATAAGCTTATAGCGAAGTGCTGTGTGTAACAGAATCGCTGGAATACCCGCGACTGATATGATGTAATTATCTTTCTCCAGTGTGCTATACAACACTCTTTATTCGCGGTGTACATCAATCACGTGGGCTGGTATAATACTATAGTCATTATATTGTATTCTATTGACAGGAAAAATCTGAGAAGAGACAAATTCCTGCCCTTAATACAGAACCGCCTGGAAAATGACATCGGGAAATTGGTAAAAATGGCCACCACTCCACCCTCAGTTGAGACGCTATGAAAAATTTTCCCCAAGGCGGATTTTAGCGGATTTTGGATATGTTGTTCCCAGATAAATTCCGCGTCGAATGACACCAAAATCAGCTTGCATCAAATTTTTTCCAGGTAACACCACTTTTTTTTAGTTCAACGCCTGTACTAATGGGTATCATTGTTTATCCAGTCCAAAACGGGTTAAGTGTTGTTATTTGAATACTCTTATTACTTCCAAAAATAATTCTCAGTGAATTCTACTTCCACTTATTTTGATCTCTCCTCCGAACTTCGGGTGCTGTGGGTACGCAAACATGGCCCATTTTATCAACATTTTGATGTTTGAGAACCTGCTTAGGGTTAACAAATGCTTACAGGAATATTTTGTGCATGCAACTTGTAATGTCACACTAAGATCTGAGAATGGCCATTTTTTCTTGAAAATCTACGGGATGTTTTTAGAGAAATCCTCAGATAACACAAATTTTTAACCTTTGGAGGGGTATCGCTCTGTAACCAGCCCTAAACGGGTTAATGCTTGGTTTTTGTGAATACCTTCATTACTTACAAAAATGATCGTCGGAGAATTCCACTTCCAGTGAAGGAGGTTATGTTTATCTCGCAGGTACACATTTGGTGTTATGGTTGCCTAAGAACAGACCATTTTCTCCAAATGTCTATGCTTGGCAGCCTCTGGAGGGTTAACAAATGCTTACCGAAATATTTTGTTCATGCAACTTGTAATGTCACTCTGAAGACCTGCGAATGGTCAATTGCTCTTGAATTTTTTTTTTCAAAAATCCACAGAAAACTGGAATTTTAAGCTTTTAAGGGGTATATCTCCTTAACTAGTCAAAAATGGGTTAAGACCTCGATTTTTGAATACACTTACTACTTACAAAAATGTTTCCCTCTCAGTTTTGCGTCCGGTAAAAGAAGGTACCTTTCTCTGTTGCATTCCCATTTGATGTTGTTGGTGTTCGATAACAGACTATTTTTTTTTCAAAATTTTCACATTTAGCAGCCCATGGAGGGTTAACAAATGCTTACCGCAGTAATTTATCCAATCAGCTGGTAATGTGACACCAAGACCTATCAATGGCCATTTCCTCTTGAAAACCCTACCAGATGTTTGTAAAGAAATCCAGGGAAAACATAAATTTTTAAGCTTTTGATGGGTATCACTATTAACAATCACAAAAGGGGTTAACGCTTGGTTTTTTTAATACCCTATTTACTTACAAAAATGGTCCTCGGTGAATTCTACTCCCAACAAATGAGATTATGTTTATTTCTCAGGTACACGTTGGGTGCTGTGCGTGTCTGAAAACAGCCCATTTCAACAGAATTATGAAACTCGGCAGCCTGTAAAGGGTTAATAAATGCTCACTGGAATATTTTGTCCATGCAACTTGTAATGTCACACAAAGACCTGCGAGTAGTCATTTTTTCTTGAAAACCTACAGGATGTATTTAGAGAAATCCACAAAAAATGGGAATTTTAAGATCTTAAGGGGTCACTCTCTTTACCCTGGCCAAAATGGGTTAAGACTTTGACTTTTGAATACCCTTACCACATACAAAAATGTTTCCATATAGATTGTGCGCTCGATAAAAGAAGGCACTTTTCTTTGTGGCGTACCCATTGGGTGCTGTTGGCGTCCAAAAACAGCCCATTTTATCACAATTTTGACTTTTAGCAGCCCATGGAGGGTTAACAAATGCTCACCGCAGTATTTTGTCCATGCAACTTCTATTGTCACACCAAGGCCTGGGAGTGACAAATTTTCCTTGAAAATCTACAAGACTCGTTTAGAGAAAGCCACGGAAAACATGAATTTTTTAACTTTATGGGGGTATTGCTGTTTAACCAACCCAAAACGGGTTAACGCTTGGCTTTTTGAACACCCTTATTCTGACAAAAATGATCCTCGGTGAATTCCACTTCCAACAAAGGAAGTTATGTTTATCTCTCGAGTATTGTTTGGGTGCAGTGGGGGCCTGAAACTGGCCTATTTCATCAAAATTGCGATGTTTGGCAGCCTGTGGAGGGTTACCATATGCATCGCCTGATATGTCGTGGATATCAAAGGTCGTGTCACGGGCAGGTCTAGCAATTACGAATGTTTAAAAAAAATCTACAAGACGTGTTTCAAGAAAGTGCCGATAAACCCCAATTTTGGCAGTTGTTTGCCAATTCTGACGAAATAAGGGTTAAATCGGAAATTCCGCTTCAGCACACTTTTAGATTTTGTGACCGTCTATGAGTGTGCAAAATTTCGTGAAAATCGGTTCAAAAATGGCTTCTGAATCGTACGGACAAAATGTGTGGAAAAAAAAACCAAAAAAAAAACCCCCAAAAATAACTAGACTTTATGATTCTGGAGAATCATGGCTTTTCCCGATGAGATTCCATGATTTTTCATGACCCCACAGTGTCTGATGAATTGTTTTTAACTGTCTCACTGAAGTTACTTCATTGATGTTATGAGAAAGGTGAAGATAGTAGTCTCAAATGACACAGTTTGATAAAAAATTGTTTAGGTAAAAACCATTATTAACGGTGGAGTGGGTTAATGTCAATATCGTCGTCCAACAAGTCATTGACTGACAAAAGGAGTTATGTTTGTTTGACACATACTCACTGAGTGCTGTGTCAGTTTAAAAATGGTCCATTTTATCTCAAATGTATCCAAAATATTGATGCCTGGCAGCTTGTAGAGGGTTAAGGTTAACAAGTGCCAACAGGAATATTTATTCATGCAACTTGTAATGTCACACCAAGAACTGTAAATGGCCATTTTTTCTTTAAAATCTACAAGATGTTTTCAGAGAAATCCAGGGAGAAGCGGAATTTTAAGCTTTTGATGGGCATCATTGTTTTTCCAGCCCAAAACGGGTTAAGTGTTGTTTTTGGAATACTCTTATTACTTCCAAAAATAATTCTCAGTGAATTCTACTTCCACTTATTTTGATCTCTCCTCCCAACTTCGGGTGCTGTGGGTACGCAAACACAGCCTATTTTATCATCATTTTGATGTTTGAGAACCTTGCATAGGGTTAGCAATTGCTTACAGGAATATTTTGCACATGCATCTTGTAATGTCACACTAAGATATGAGAATGGCCATTTTTTCCTGAAATCTACAGGATGTTTTTAAAGAAATCCTCAGATAACATGAATTTTTAACATTTTGAGGGGTATCTCTCTTTAACCAGCTCTAAAGGGTTAATGCTTGGTTTTGTGAATATCTTTATTACCTACAAAAATGATCGACGGTGAATTCCACTTCCAATGAAGGAGGTTATGTTTATCTCGTAGGTACACATTTGGTGTTATGGTTGCCCAAGACCAGCCCATTTTCTCCAAATGTCAATGCTTGGCAGCCTCTGGGGGGGTTAACAAATGCTTACCGAAACATTTTGTTCATGCAACTTGTAATGTCACTCGAAGACCTGCAAATGATCAATTGCCCTTGAATTTTTTTTTTTTTGAGAAATCGAGAAATCCACATAAAACTGGAATTTTAAGCTTTTAAGGGGTATATCTCCTTAACCAGTCAAAAATGGGTTAAGACCTCGATCTTTGAATACATTTACTACTTACAAAAATGTTTCCCTGTCAGTTTTGCCTCTGGTAAAAGAAGTTACGTTCCTCTGTTGTATTCCCATTTGATGTTGTTGTTGTTCAAAAACAGACTATTTTTTCAAACTTTTGACATTTAGCAGCCCATGGAGGGTTAACAAATGCTTAGAGGAATAATTTATCCAATCAACTGGTAATGTGACACCATGACCTATCAATGGCCATTTTCTCTTGAAAACCCTACCAGATGTTTGTAAAGAAATCCAGGGAAAACTTAAATTTTTAAGCCTTTGATGGGTATCACCATTAACAACCACAAAATGGGTTAACGCTTGGTTTTTTGCATACCCTTATTACTTACAAAAATGGTCTTCCGTGAATTCCACTTCCAACAAAGCAGATTATGTTTATTTCTCAGGTACACGTTGGGTGATGTGCATGCCTGAAAACAGCCCATTTCAACAAAATTACGATGCTTGGCAGCCTCTAGAGGGTTAATAAACGCTCACCGGAATATTTTGTCCATGCAGCTTGTAATATCACACAAAGACCTGCGAGTCGTCAATTTTTCTTGAAAACCTACAGGATGTTTTTAGAGAAATCCACAGAAAATGGGAATTTTAAGATTTTAAGGGGTCTCTCTCTTTAGCCTGTCCAAAATGGGTTAAGACTTCGACTTTTGAATACCCTTACTACTTACAAAAATGTTTGCGTATAGATTGTGCGCTCGATAAAAGAAGGCACATTTCTTTGAGGCGTACCCATTGGGTGCTGTTGGCGTCCAAAAACAGCCCATTTTATCACAATTTTGACTTTTAGCAGCCCGTGGAGGGTTAACAAATGCTCACCGCAGTATTTTGTCCATGCAACTTCTATTGTCACACCAAGGCCTGGGAGTGACAAATTTTTCTTGAAAACCTACAAGACTCGTTTAGAGAAATCCACGGAAAATACAAATGTTTGAGCTTTATGGGGGTATTGCTGTTTAACCAGCCCAAAACGGATTAACGCTTGGTTTTTTGAACACCCTTATTACTGACAAAAATGATCTTCCGTGCATTCCACTCCCAGTAAAGAAAGTTATATTTATCTCTCTTGTATTGTTTGGGTGCGGTGGGAGCCTGAAACCGGCCTATTTCATCAAAATTTCGATGTTTGGCAGCCTGTGGAGGGTTACCATATGCATCGCCTGATATGTCGTGTGTATCAAAGGGCGTGTCACAGACAGGTCTAGCAATGACGAATGTATAAAAAAATCTACAAGACGTGTTTTGAGAAAGTGCCGATAAACCCCAATTTTGGAAGTTTTTTGCCAGTTCTGAGGAAATAAGGGTTAAATCGAAAATTCCGCTTGGGTACATTTTTAAATTTTGTGCCCCTCTATGCGTGTGCAAAATTTCGTGAAAATCGGTTCGAAAATGGCTTCTGAATCGTACGGACAAAATGTGTGGAACCCCCCCCCCCCCCCAACCCCCCCCCCCCCCCCCCCCCCAAAAAAAAAAAAAAAAATAATAATCCGTAGAAAAACAATAGTCTTTTTCAGAGGGAAAAGCCTAACTAGACTTTATGATTCTGGAGAATCATAGCTTTTCCCAATGAGATTCCATGATTTGTCATGACCCCACAGTGTCTAACGAATTGTTTTAACTGTCCTCACTGAAGTTCCTTCATTGATGTTATGAGAAAGGTGATTATAGTAGTCTCAAATGACACAGTTTGATAAAAAAATGTTTAGGTAAAAACCATCATTAACGGTGGAATGGGTTAATGTTAATATCATCGTCCAACAAGTCGATGACCGACAAAAGGAGTTATGTTTCTTTGACACATACCCATTGAGTGCTGTGTCTATTTGAAAATGGTTCATTTTACCTCAAATGTATCCAAAATATTGGGATCTGGCAGAGTGTAGGGGGTTAACAAGTGCTAACAGGAATATTTTTTCATGCAACTGGTAATGTCACACCAAGAACTGTGAATGGCCATGTTTTCTTTAAAATCTACAAGGTGTTTTCAGAGAAATCCAGGGAGAACATGAACTTTAAGCTTTTGATGGGTATCATTGTTTATCGAGCCCAAAACGGGTTAGGTGTTGTTTTTTGAATACACTTATTACTTCCAAAAATAATTCTCAGTGAATTCTACTTCCACTTATTTTGATCTCTCCTCTCAACTTCAGGTGCTGTGGGTATGCAAACACAGCCCATTTTATCAACATTTTGATGTTTGAGAACCTGCTTAGGGTTAACAAATGCTTACAGGAATATTTTGTACATGCAACTTGTAATGGCACACTAAGATCTGAGAATGGCCATTTTTTCTTGAAAATCTACGAGATGTTTTTAGAGAAATCCTCGGGTAACATAAATTTTTAACCTTTTGAGGGGTATCGATCTGTAACCAGCCCCAAACGGGTTAATGCTTGGCTTTGTGAATACCTTCATTACTTACAAAAATGATCGACGGTGAATTCCACTTCCAATGAAGGAGGTTATGTTTATCTCGCAGGTACACATTTGGTGTTACGGTTGCCCAAGAACAGCCCATTTTTCCAAATGTTTATGCTTGGCAGCCTCTTGAGGGTTAACAAATGCTTACCGAAATATTTTGTCCATGCAACTTGTAATGTCACTCCAAGACCTGCGAATGGTCAATTTCTCTTGAATTTTTTTTTGAGAAATCCACAGAAAACTGGAATTTTAAGCTTTTAAGGGGTATATCTCCTTAACTAGTCAAAAATGGGTTAAGACCTCGATTTTTGAATACACTTACTACTTACAAAAATGTTTCACTGTCAGTTTTGCGTCCGGTAAAAAAAAGTTATGTTTCTCTGTTGCATTCACATTTGATGTTGTTGGTGTCCAAAAACAGACTATTTTTTCAAAATTTTGACATTTAGCAGCGCATGGAGGGTTAACAAATGCATACCGGAATAATTTATTCTATCAACTGGTAATGTGACACCAAGACCTATCAATGGCCATTTTCTCTTACAAACCCTACCAGATGTTTGTAAAGAAATCCAGGGAAAACATAATTTTTTAAGCTTTTGATGGGTATCACTATTAACAACCACAAAATGGGTTAACGCTTGTTTTTTTTTGAATACCCTTATTACTTACAAAAATGGTCCTCGGTGAATTCCACTTCCAACAAAGGAGATTATGTTTATTTCTCAGGTACACGTTGGGTGCTGTGCGTGTCTGAAAACAGTCCATTTCAACAAAATTTTGATGCTAGCCAGCCTGTAGACGGTTAATAAACGCTCACCGAAATATTTTGTCCATGCAGCTTGCAATGTCACACAAAGACCTGGGAGTAGTCAATTTTTCTTGAAAACCTACAAGATGTATTTAGAGAAATCCACAGAAAATGGGAATTTTTAGATTTTAAGGGGTCTCTCTCTTTAGCGTGCCCAAAATGGTTTAAGACTTCTACTTTTGAATACCCTTACTACTTACAAAAATGTTTCCATATAGATTGTGCGCTCGATAAATGAAGGCACTTTTCTTTGTGGCATACTTGTTGGGTGCTGTTGGCATCCAAAAACTGTCCATTTTATCACAATTTTGAATCTTAGCAGCCCGTGGAGGGTTAACAAATGCTCACCGCAGTATTTTGTCCATGCAATTTCTATTGTCACACCGAGGCCTGGGAGTGACACATTTTTCTTGAAAATCTACAAGACTCGTTTAGAGAAATCCCTGGAAAACATGAATTTTTTTGCTTTATGGAGGTTTTGCTGTTTAACCAGCCCAAAACGGGTTAACGCTTGGTTTTGTGAACACCCTTTTACTTACAAAAATGATCCTCGGTGAATTCCACTTCCAATAAAGGAAGTTATCTTTATCTCTTGTGTATTGTTTGGGTGCAGTGGGGGCCTGCAACCGGCCTATTTCATCAAAATTTCGATGTTTGGCAGCCTGTGGAGGGTTACCATATGCATCACTTGATATGTCATGTGTATCAAAGGTCGTGTCACAGGCAGGTCTAACAATGATGAAGATTTAAAAAAAAAATCTACAAGACATGTTTCGAGAAAGTGGCGATAAACCCCAATTTTGGCAGTTTTTTGCCAATTTTGACAAATTAAGGGTGAAATCGAAAATTCTGCTTAGGTACATTTTTAGATTTTGGGCCTCTCCATGCGTGTGCAAAATTTTGTGAAAATCGGTCCGAAAATGGCTTCTGAATCGTACGGACAAAATGTGTGGAAAAAAAAAACAAAAAAAAAAAAAAAACCCACAATAATAATCCGTAGAAAAACAATAGTCTTTTCCAGAGGGAAAAGCCTAATGAATTTTAAGCTTTTGATGGGTATCATTGTTTATCCAGCCCAAAATGGGTTAAGTGTTGTTTTTTGAATACTCTTATTACTTCCAAAAATAATTCTTAGTGAATTCTACTTCCACTTATTTTGATCTCTCCTCCCAACTTTGGGTGCTGTGAGTACGCAAACACAGCCCATTTTATCAACATTTTGATGTTTGAGAACCTGCATAGGGTTAACAAATGCTTACAGGAATATTTTTGTACATGCAACTTGTAATGTCACACTAAGATCTGAGAATGGCCATTTTTTCTTGAAAATCTACGGGATGTTTTTAAAGAAATCCTCAGATAACACAAATTTTAACCCTTTGAGGGGGTATCTCTCTGTAACCAGCTCTAAAGGGTTAATGCTTGGTTTTGTGAATACCTTCATTACTTACAAAAATGATTGACGGTGAATTCCACTTCCAATGAAGGGGGTTATGTTTATCTCGTAGGTACATATTTGGTGTTATGGTTGCCCAAGAACAACCCATTTTCTCCAAATGTCTATGCTTGGCAGCCTCTGGAAGGTTAACAGATGTTTACCGAAACATTTTGTTCATGCTTGTAATGTCACTCGAAGACCTGCGAATGGTCAATTATTCTTGAAATGTTTTTTTCAGAAACCCACAGAAAACTGGAATTTTAAGCTTTTAAGGGGTATATCTCCTTAACTAGTCAAAAATGGGTTAAGACCTCGATTTTTGAATACATTTACTACTTACAAAAATGTTTCCCTGTCAGTTTTGCGTCTGGTAAAAGAAGATACGTTTCTCTGTTGCATTCCCGTTTGATGTTGTTGTTGTTCAAAAACAGACTATTTTTTCAAAGTTTTCACATTTAGCAGCCCATGGAGGGTTAACAAATGCTTACCGGAATAATTTATACAATCAACTGGTAATGTGTCACCATGACATTTCAATGGCCATTTTCTCTTGAAAACACTACCAGATGTTTGTAAAGAAATCCAGGGAAAACAATTTTTTTATGCTTTTGATGGGTATCACTATTAACAAACACGAAAGGGGTTAACGCTTGGTTTTTGAATACCCTTATTACTTACAAAAATGGTCCTCGGTGAATTCCACTTCTAACAAAGCAGATTATGTTTATTTCTCTGCTACAGGTTGGGGGTTGTGTGTGTCCGAAAACAGCCCATTTCAACAAAATTATGATGCTTGGCACTCTATAGAGGGTTAATAAACGCTCACCGGAATATTTTGTCCATGCAACTTGTATTGTCTCACATAGACCTGCGAGTAGTCAATTTTTCTTGAAAACCTACATGATGTTTTTATAGAAATCCACAGAAAATGGGATTTTTTTTTATTTTAAGGGGTCTCTCTCTTTAGCCTGCCCCAAATGGGTTAAGACTTCGACTTTTGAATACCCTTACTGTTTGCAAAAATGTTTTCATATAGATTGTGCGCTCGATAAAAGAAGACATCTTTCTTTGTGGCGTACCCATTGGGTGCTGTTGGCGTCCAAAAACAGCCCATTTTTTCACAATTTTGACTTTTAGTAAGCTGTGGAGGGTTAACAAATGCTCATCGCAGTATTTTGTCCACGCAACTTCTATTGTCACGCCAAGGCCTGGGAGTGACAAATTTTTCTTGAAAATCTACAAGACACGTTTAGAGAAATCCACGAAAAACATGAATTTTTTAGCTTTATGGGGGTATTGCTGTTTAACCAGCCCAAAACGGGTTAACGCTTGGGTTTTTTTAACACCCTTATTACTGACAAAAGAGATTCTCGGTGAATTCCACTCACAATAAAGGAAGTTATGTTTATCTCTCATGTATTGTTTGGGTGCAGTGGGGGCCGGAAACCAGCCTATTTCATCAAAATATCGATGTTTGGCAGCCTGTGGAGGGTTACCATATGCATCGCCTGATATGTCGTGTGTATCAAAGGACGTGTCACAGTCAGGGCTAGCAATGACGAATGTATAAAAAAATCTACAAGACGTGTTTCGAGAAAGTGCCGATAAACCCCAATTTTGGCAGTTTTTTGCCAATTCTGACGAAATAAGGGTTAAATCGAAAATTCCGCTTAGGTACATTTTTAGATTTTTTACCCCTCTATGTGTGTGCAAAATTTCGTGAAAATCGGTTAAAAAATGGCTTCTGAATCGTGTGGGAAAAAAAACCCCAAAAATAATAATCCGTAGAAAAACAATAGTCTTTTCCAGAGGGAAAAGCCTAATAATAATTAGTTCAACAGCCTTGTGCTGATTATTTATCTCCCCCTTAACCATCTACGAAAATCAAGTTTAACGTCGTTATAATTCTCACTTACTCAGTATTTAGATAATATTTATTAGACAGACGATTACAAATTCCTTTAAAATCAGTTCATTGGCCATTACGTCCGCATTACGAATCCTAGTGTAAAATAGGTCAAACCATCATCCCGACAGCGAATCGTCTTCACTCTTGGACTGACTGATTGATATATTTTTCACGCGGCTTCTGGTCCTCGGATGCTAAAAAATTCTTGGACTCTTTCAAAACCCTTACTGGGCAAAAAAAAAAACAAAAGCCGTAAAGCTGCAACCAAACCCCTTAAAACGGAAGATGGCTCTTTCACGCGCACCGACAAAGACAAGACCGGCACCTTTGCCGACCTCCTCAGAAAAACGCATTGCCTGCATCAAGGACTGGACAACGATGACACCATCATAAACGCCATTGATGACTTCATCAATGAACACCCGGATATCTATCGTGACCCCAAATTCGATAACGAGCCAGAAGACGGGGATGACGATGACATCGTCACCCCCATCACCAATGACGAAATCATCAACATCAAAAAAAATGCAGAAACTCTTCCTCGCCCGGTGAGGATGCAGTGAGTTACAAAATTCTAAAACAAAACTCCCTAATCGACAAACTCAACAAACTGTTCAATGCTTGCCTCACCTGTTGCTACTTTCCTAAATGTTGGAAAGCAGCCATTGGTGTCATGATACCAAAACCCGACAAAGACCCCCCCCCCCCCCCCAATCCGGCCAGCTACCGTCCAATCAGCCTCCTCAGTTGCATTGGTGGGGTATTTGAACGACTCCTTACCAATCGACTTAGGGGGAACCTCCTTGAAGATAAGGAATTGTTTAATAAATGGCAAAGAGCCTATAGAAACCGTAAAGAAGGCATCAAGCATGTCTACCACCTAGTCACTTAAATGAAAACCACGAATGACAATCAGCAAATAGGCGCGGCAGTCCTGTTAGATGTCAAAAAAGCATTCGACTCTGTATGGCACAACGGAATGCGCCTCATATTATCTAAAATGAAACTCCCCAATGAAACTGCTTAGACTACTCTCCTCCTTCCTAAATGATCGCAAAATTAAAGTCAGAGTAAACAATGAAATGTCCGACAGTGTCCCCCTAGAAGCAGGCACCCCCCCCCCCCATGGGTCCGTCCTCAATCCCCTCCAGTACATTATCTATGTAAACGATCTCAAATTCTCCGAGGATCGCGTTCAAGTCTCCGAATTCGCGGACGATAAGGACCTCTGGGACTCTAATAATATGGCCAATCTACTCCAAAAACCGCTACAACGCGCTCTCGAGGACCTAGAACACTGGTGTGCCAAATGGAAAATAAAGCTGAACGCCAATAAAACTCAACGAATCACCTTCACTCTCAAGACAAGCAAACAGGACTTTGACCTGAAACTATTGGATAAAGTCCTCCCAGAATGCTAAGAGGCGAAATTCCTCGGCATTACCATTGATCAAAACCTATCCTTTAATAAACACACCAACGACATTGCCAGTAAAGCAATCAAACGCATTAAGTTATTGAAAATGTTAAAGGGAACTTCCTGGGGAGCCAACCAGTCTACCCTACTTGAACTATACAAAGCCTTTGTGTGCCCAGTACTAGAATATGGGGCAATCATCCTAACTGAGCTCAATCAAACAAATATAGGGAAACTTCAAAAGGTCCAAAATCACGTGCCTGGGGTCATCGTCCATGACCCATGGGATACACCTATCAAAACACTCCACGACAGAGCCGATATCTCCACCATAAAAGACCGCCTTGCCTCTCCAGCCGCGAAGAACCACGACCGGTTAGCCGGTAGCCAATATCCGAACTACAGGTAATTTGTGAAAGTAGACAAAAAACCCAAAACGCCACAACTTAAGGGAAATACTAACTAGGACTTATAACTGAGGGCAAAACAAGAAAGTAACACCCCCGGGTGTGGCTCTGTGTGTAAGCCTGTTCTTCGCTTCCTCAAAATAACAAAATAGGCAATTTATAAAACCCGCGAAACTACCAAATTGGTAGAGTGGAAGGTGAACCAACAGGCAGTGAAACCAGCGAAAGCTGTGACCTTCTACCAGGAAGGGCTGTCTTCACCAACCAATGAAAAATTAAAAATCAAACGTCTGAAAATATGAAAGTCATCAAGATACAATACTCGCGAACCGGCGATTTTGAGAGGTGAAATACCAGGCAGTGAAAACGGCGTAAGCTGTGACCTTCTACCAGGAAGGGCTGTCTTCACAACTCTACGAATCACACTAAAAACTAGAGAATTGTAATTTGTTGGACAAATTACGGGCTTTCCCAACCTTCCAATGTGAAAATGCAGACTACATATAGCAAAGCAAAGTGCTTGAAATTATCCATTTCCAAAACGATAGACAAAAAGCATCCAAAGTTGGCTATTTCTGGCATTCTATAACGGTACTCTTATTCTCACCCTCATTGCGCCTGGGGGTTAAATCTTGAGATTTAAAAGTAAACAGTAACTTTCTTCTGCAATCATTGTTACATCTATCCATATCAAAATAATTGCTACAACAACCTTGCAATTAGAGGAAATGAGTACAGATGTTTGCAAAATTCACGGAAAATCAATTTTTGTCAACCAATACTATTCCTTACGTGGCCAAAGCATGTTTTGGGTTAATCCCCAAATCATAAATTACAGCTGCGGATTTGTTCATTAAGCATCTCTACCTATAGCAAAACAAAGTATCTAAAATTAATCCTTTCCAAAATGACAGGAAAATGTAACCTAAGTTAGGTAATTTTACCATTACGAATAGAAATCTTACCCTCATTGTGCTTGAGGGTTAAAGATGAGATTAAAAACTAAACAGTAACTTTCTTCTACCAGGATTGTTGCATCTATGCATACAAAAATAATTGTTACAACAACGTTGCAATTAGAGAAATTAGCGCTTGAAGTTAGTCAATATCGAAGATAAAATGTTATATTCCTATCATTTGTGGCCAATTGGGGTTAATTTTAAAATATTTGTGTGGTGATTTTAGTGTATCATATTATGCTCTTAATATATGAACATCAATCACAGACTGAGTGTCTGAAAAGAGACATGGACTAATCTTGAATCTTGGTATTTGAATGAACATGTACAAGTTGAGGGTACTCCAATTCAAGGCCTGACAACTGGGTGAGGGTTAAAACTTGGAATAAAACATATAACAGCAAAATTGTTCTTGGATGAATGCCCTATCTTCTCATGGAAATGTTTTGAGACAATCTTGCTCCAGTGCTGAGAAAGTGCATGTAAAAGTTGGCGAAAATAACAATTATTCCGACAGTACCCTTATGGCAAATCTCAAATCTGCTAAGGGTTAAACATTTAATAATAACATATAGAACAAAATTTGTCATACTTTGAATGCTGTATGCAGCTATACAAAACATTCAGAGCTCAATCAATTAAAAATGGAGTAAATCGTCACCTAAACTTACCAAATTCTGAAAAAATTTGAGTTTTTTTAGATGGTACCTACTTTTATGCAGCCAGTATGGGATAGGGTTAAACTTTACAACCAAACTTACAACAGCAGATATGCTTGGTAGTCAATTGTGAATACGTACATGAAAAGTGTTTGAAATTAACCCTTTCCAAAATGATAGAAAAAGCAACCAAAGATGGCTAATTTTGGCATTTTCAAACGGTACTCTTATTCTCGCCCTCATTGTGCTTGATGGCTAAATCTGAGAATAAGAAGTAAACAGTAACTTTCTTCCACAATCATTGTTGCATCTAGCCATACCAAAATAATTGTTACAACTACCTTGTAATTGAAGAAATTTGCCCTTGAAGTTGGCAAAAATAACAATTATTCCGACAGTACCCTAATGGGTAGTCTCAAATCTGCCAAGGGTTAAACTTTTAATAATAACATATAGAACAAAATTTGTCATACTTTGACTGCTACAAGCAGCTATAGAAAACATTCAGAGCTCAAGCAATTAAAAATGAAGTAAATCGCCTCCTAAACTTACGAAATTCTGAAAAAATTGGAGTTTTTTGGACTTTGGACGGTACCTACTTTTATGCAACCAGAATGGGATAGGATTAAACTTTACAACCAAACTTACAACAGCAAATATGCTCGGTAGTCAATTGTGAATACGTACATGAAAAGTGTTTGAAATTAACCCTTTCCAAAATGATAGAAAAAGCAGCCAAAGTTGGCTAATTTTGGCATTTTCAAACGGTACTCTTATTCTGGCCCTCATTGTGCTTGAGGGTTAAATCTGAGATTAAAAAGTAAACAGTAACTTTCTTCCGCAATCATTGTTGCATCTATCCAAACCAAAAATTGTTACAACAACCTTGTAATTAGAGAAATTTGCCCTTGAAGTTGGTAAATTTTGAAGAAAAAATCTATATTCATGTCATTTTTGGTCAATGGGGGTTAATGTTGAAAGATTTGAGAGACAATTGTGGTGTATCATATTATGCTCTAAATGTGTGGAAAATTTGAGCTAAATATAACTGCAAACAATTTTGAGACATTCGAAAAATGGTGAAATTTTGAAAGTTTTGCCAGAATATTTTGAAAATACGCGTTTTCACAGATATGATGATACCGCATTTCACTAGATTTCATGAGATTACATAAGTGTGCCAAATTTGGTCAAAATAGTAAAGCTTGTTTTTGAGCAGTTCAACAGACAAAATTCAGGGAGGAAAAAAAATAAAAAAAATAAAAAATAAAAATAAAAAAATTAAAAAAAAAAAAAATAGAGAAGAAAAATTTTGAAAAAGAAGAATAACAAAAATCTTTCCCAAACTGGGTTTGGGAAAGCCTAACTAGATAATTGTAATTTGTTGGAGAAATTACGGGTTTTCCCAACTTTCCAATGTGAAAATGCAGACTACATGTAGCAAAGCAAAGTGTTTGAAATTAACCATTTCCAAAATGATAGACAAAACACATCCAAAGTTGGCTAATTTTGCCATTCTCTCATGGTTCTCTTATTCACGCTCTCATTTTGCTTGGGGGTTAAATCTTGAGAATAAAAAGTAAACAGTAACTTTCTTCTACAATCATTGTTGCATCTATCCATACCAAAATAATTGCTACAACAACCTTGCTATTAGAGGAAATGAGTACAGATGTTTGCAAAATTCACTGAAAATCAATTTTTTTTCTGACAGTACTATTCTTTACATGGCCAAAGCTTATGTTGTGTTTAGCCCCAAAGCATAACTTACAGCAGAGGATTTGTTCATTAAGCATCTCTACGTATAGCAAAACAAAGTGTTTAGAATTAACCCTTTCCAAAATGACAGGAAGATGCAACCACAGTTACCTAATTTTGGCATTTTCGGATGGTACTCTTACCCTCACTTACTTGAGGGTTAAATATGAGACTAAAAACTAAACAGTAACATTCTTCTGCAAGCGTTATTGCATCTATGCATACAAAGATAATTATTACAACAACAACCAAAATTTGCCCTTGAAGTTAGTAAATCTTGAAGATAAAATGACATATTGATATCATTTGTGGCCAATAGGGGTTAATTTTGAAATATTTGTGTGGTGATTTTAGTGTATAATATTATGCTCTTAATGTGTGAACATTCATCACAGACTGAGTGTCTGAAAAGAGACAATCTTGAATCTTGCTATTTGAATGAACATGTTCAAGTTGAGGGTACTCCAATTGAAGGCCTGACAACTGGGTGAGGGTTAAACCTTGAAATAAAACATGTAACAGCAAAATAGTTCTCATGGGTTAATGGCAGGTGGTAATTTGGCTAATTTGACATTAAAATTGAACAGACAGCAGAGTCGCCGTCGCTAGAAGAGAAAGAACGAGGAGAGAGGTATTGCATCGATCAAATCTGTAGAATCCAATTGACTCTAGAGAGATTCTCATCGTTCTCTCAAGAAGAAGTATTCGCATCTCCTGAAATTCGTCAACGCGGTCGACACGACACTCATCATGATTTCCATGTGTTTACACGCGGCCGACATCGGATTGTTGTCGACAGTGGTAGGTATTCCGATCGTGTTGACCATATAAGGAGTGGCTCTCACCGCCGGATTGTTTAGCATGCTCGAAAACTTTTTGAGTAGGAAATTATATCTGAAGGCAAGGAAACACGAAAAGATTCGCGTCTTGGCCGACTCCAAGATCGACACGATATCCAAAATGATCTCGATGGTGTTGAAAGATGGTAGGATATCAGAGGGAGAATACTTTATGATATTGGGCGAGAAAACGAAACACGATGCTATGAAAGAAGCTGTGAGAATCAAGACTCATCAGATCATCAAGGAAGAGATGAAGGATTCTCTCATGGGAAAGGGGAGGAAAGAGTCCAGGGAGGAATTCGGTAAGTTGATAGAACTCAAGAGCAGTGATTAAAAAGAATATATATATAATAAGAACAGAATTTTTAAAAAAATATTAAATTTATATATAAAATAAAAAATAAAAACGAAATTAATTTAAATAACTCTCAAAAAATGTATTGCGTAAAGTGTAAGAGAGTTACCGAGATGGGTAATTCTCGAGAAGTATGAACTAAAAATGACAGACAGATGCTTCGCAGAATTTGCAATGTGCGTGGTTCGATCAAGACTCAATTCGTCAAAAAAAAAGAACACGAGCAAAGGAAAAGGCATTGTGAATAAAATGATCAATAATGTACCTTTCGAAATGCATCTGCCGGGTCATAGTTTCACGGGACCCAGAACGAAATTGAACAAGAGACTCAATGCCGATCTGACTCCTAAATCTTGGAGCAAACCCGTGAATAGGGTGTACGCGGCTGCGTATGATCATGATCTGTACTACACCGGACACCCCGACACTAAGACTTGCAATGACGTCTACAATAAAAACATGTTGACGAAATTGAGAGGCATATCGAATCCGACCTAGAGAGAAGATAGAACGTTCGCTGGTTGGCAATCTGATCGGTGCGAAACGTCGATTCGCATGAGGCGTTCAAAAGAAAAGCACATCGGAAATGAAGAAGAAATGATTATTGACGAGTGAATTGGCCGAGGAGTTACACAAACCCATCGTGCATAAATTTCGAAAGAGAAGGGTGTTCGTGAAGGGTTTGGATGACATTTGGTCCGCCGACTTGGTCAACATGAGATCATTTTCGAGGTGGAACGAGGGTGTCAAATATCTATTAACGGTCATCGACGTGTTTTCCAAATACGGTTGGATCAGAGCTTTGAAGAATAAATCGGGACCTTGCATCGCCGAGGCTCTGAAGAGCGTGTTCGACTCGTCTTCTTGAAAACTGAATAAATTGTGGGTGGATAAGGGGAAGGAATTCTACAACAAGCACGTTCATCGATTAGTCGACCTCTACTCGATCGAAAATGAAGAGAAAGCCAGCGTCGTGGAACGTTGGAATCGAACGATGAAGGAAAAGATGTACAGATACTTCACGGCGAATTCGGCTAAGAAATACATATACGCTCTGAATGGTCTGGTCAAAGATTACAACAACACGCGACACAGATCGATCAAGATGACTCCCACGGAAGCTAGCAGTCCTTGAAATGAAAAACAGGTCTACGCAAATCTATATCCCGAGAGATCTAAGATCAGGAAGAAGTCTAGAATGCCAAAATTTGCGGTCAGCGATCGAGTGAGAATCTACGCTTATAAGAAGCACTTTGAAAAAGGTTACACTCGTCGATGGACCTCGAAAATCTTCGTGATAATCAAAATATTTCACACCGATTCGGTGATTTACGAAATCGAAGCTTTAGATGACGAAGAGATCATCGTAAAATTTTATGAACAACAATTGCAGAAGACGAAGTTTTAACAATGAAAACATTTTTTTTTATTTATTCTCTTTAACATTTTCTTGTTTACATATATATATATATATATAGGAGAGAAAAATAATAATAAAAAATAATTAAAACTATTTTTAGATAAAAAAGCAAGCTAATTGATAAACAAAAAACAAAAACCCTTCAAAAATGGCAAATATACTAGATATCGCACAAAGCATAGTGAAAGATGAAAGTATTCAAGAATACGAGGTTCACGAATACGAACCGATAACCAGAACGAGTTTGAACAATGCGGGAGAGATAAGAATTAACGTCGAAACACAAGATCTATTCGTTCATCCTAGCGAGAGTTACATAGTGGTGCAGGGACGTCTCACCAAGGAAGATGGGACCGACTACGCCGACGACGATACGGTCACTCTAGCCAATAATGGCATCATGCATCTATTCAGTAATATAAAATACTTGCTATCTGGACAAGAGATAGAATCTGTGTTTCATCCCAGTCAGGCCACCACCATGTTCGGACTCTTGACATATCCGGATGATTTTTCGAAATCCAGAGGCCTTAATCAGTTGTGGATGAAAGACACCATCGGCCCTGCTAGCCGGCGCCATCGCAATATTCGACTACGTCATCAAGATGCCCAGACCTAAAGGAACGTTTTCATTCACGATACCTTTGAAACACATCTTCGGATTCGCGGACGATTACAACAAGATCATGCACAGATTCAAACACAATCTGATGTTGACTTGAAAAGGAAACAACCATGTGATAGTGAGACTCTCTGCGACCGATCCGGGTAAGATAACTCTACAAAGATATCATGGTTCGTTCGCACGAGTAGCCTTCGATTGTGGAAAAAACACGTCTCTACAAGATCATAGAATCCAAGAGTAAATTACCCGTGGGATTTAGAATGAGACAGTGTGACACGGCTAGCATTCCACTCTCCACGAATCACTTTGATTGGAGATTGACCGTGAAATCCGCTTCCGAGAGACCGTGTTTCATCATGGTCGCGTTTCAGACCAATAGGGATGGGTCTTAGGAAAAAAATGCATCGCTATTCGATCACTGCAATTTGAGAAACATGCAAGTGTTTCTCAATGCCACGAGATATCCAGCAATCGATTATAACGCATCGTTCAACAAGAACAATTTCTGCAGAGTGTACGGCGACGCCACGGATTTTAGAAAAAAGTATCACGGTCTAGATGAATTGATGAACAACCCTAATATATCTCCCGGTGAATACAAGTCGATGTATCCCATGTTCGTATTTGACTCAGTAAACAGAGCGAACAACTCAAGAGTAGCGTCTTAGACATTCAGATCAAGATGCAACTCGATAGGAATGTGCCAAGAAAAACCGAAGCCTTCGCCCTAGTCCTGTTGGACAGAGAATTACAATTCGAATCGGATGGAAATAAGATGTTGATCATTCGATGAGAGACGTGTGTGTGAAAAAAAAAATAAGAAAAACAATATATAAATAAAAATTAAAAAAAATAATTATAAAAATGAATGATAAAGAAAGAGAATACTTGAGAAGAAACAGACGTGTTTTGATTAAAAATATTTCGCAAGATTCTCTAGCAATAATTCTAAACACTTTAGTCGAAAAGGAATCTTTGATATTGACCGATTATATGAGACGCGAAATCAAAAGTAAAATCTTGATAGAAGATAAGACCAGAAAACTTTTAGACACATTGACATATAGAGGGCCGACTGCTTTTCGAGAATTTATAAAAGCTCTTCAAAATGCTAAAATAGATGTCGGCGCGTGTTTTGAGATAGGTGATCCAATTTCACGAGATGAAACATTATGAGAAATAACGTATTAAAACAAAAAAAAATAAAATAAAAAGTAATGAGATCTAGAGAGATTGAACATCTTTCTAAATCTCAATACTTTTTTTTGTTTGTTTTTTGTTAAAACAAAAAAAAATAAAATAAAAAGTAATGAGATCTAGAGAGATTGAACATATTGATTTTGTTTTTAGTAATCACTCATTATTTTTTTTAATTAATTATTTCCACGCATTCACTGTTTGTTCAGAGGATCTAGTTCGATCAGAGGGCTCACCACGGAAGTGGCAGCTTCGGGATTATTGGTTTTCATAATGAAATTAATCCTGTCTCCAGCATTCACTTTGAGAGGCGTGCCGAACGTGCTAACATTCGCGTGTTGATTCTCAGTCTTTTCAATGCTGTATCTCTTATCACTCTCTACTCTGTTCACCATGAGATTGACGACCGCTCTGTTATTCGAATCCGTGGAAGCCAGACTCATTCGAATGATTTTGCCTCCCAACAGCATGGGATATCCAACCTGACCATGTTGCGATCCGCTACCTCCGTTTCCGAAAGACCACTCGGCTTTTCCCTCCTCTAAAGTGCCACTCTCCTCGGCCCTCACTGTGATCAATTGTCTAGCGTATTTGACTTTTTCCACCACCGAAATCAGGGTGCAGGCGTCCGTCATGTTCACGGGGTCCAGTAGATTCGTTAGCACGTGTCCGCCCATGTCTAGTTTACCTTCCATGATGTCGCCCTTTCTCCAGACTGAGTTGTCATCCACGTACTTCCTGCTGACCACACTGGAATCGAATTCGGGATGGTGATTGAGACCGAATAAATTGTGACCGTTCATGTTGATGCCACCCTCCATGGTTCTGCCAGATTGTTTGTTCAGGTAGAGATCATCTACTTGTGATTCTATGTATTCTTGAGCTCGTATCATGGCAGAATCCACGTAGCCCTTGTTGACCATGGTGGAGTCTGCATCTGCGTCGTCGACCTTCGACAGATTCAATATCTTGTTGAATCCCACATTCAGATCCATTTTCATTTCTCGTCTGTCAGACTTTCTCTGTTCCAGATCTACGTAGGGTTTGGTCGCCACGTCCTTGGGATTCGTGGGAGTGGCCACGTTCGTTATCTTGTTAGAATTGGCATTCAATTCCGAGTGCATCATTTTCTGAACGTATCTACTTCTCAGATGTATGCTGAAACGTGTGTGAGAGTCGTCCGCATATTTCTTGGTCGCGG
This sequence comes from Pictodentalium vernedei, assembly GCA_031216915.1. Classification (NCBI taxonomy): domain Eukaryota; kingdom Metazoa; phylum Mollusca; class Scaphopoda; order Dentaliida; family Dentaliidae; genus Pictodentalium; species Pictodentalium vernedei. The sequence goes on along the minus strand of CM062295.1, from coordinate 409,570,379 downwards.
CATCGGTGGAATCTATGGGATTCGTGACGTTCACCAAACGTTTAGATATCTGATCGAGATCGTTGGTCATGGCTTTATCCACATAATTATCTAGCATGATTCATTTGAAAACCCGCGTTCCCCCTGTCGACGTATTTTTTAGTCGCAGCATCTGTGAGATCTATCGGCTCGGGAAGATTGTAGAGCTTCTTATCGTTCATGTTCAAAGGTTCCTCTCGAGGTTCATATCTCCAAACGTAACGTTCGTCCAAGTTGGCAACGTCGTAACCATCGCCGACTTCGAGTGTCTTCCTCTTCTTTTGGGTCGACTTTCGTCGTCACTTCTACCAAATTTATCAACTGGCATGTTGTTTTGAGGTTTTTGTTTTAAAAATATGTTTCAAACGCAGTTTATTAAAAATGAATTATTTCACTTATTTTTTTATTTTTTGTTTTTATTCGATTAAATTTTTTTAAATAATTTTTTTTACCTTTATATATACTATAAAAAAATCTCTCTCTAATGTAAAGCATTGAGAATGTCTTGAAACCGATCTCCTTCAGACCATCTCTTGAGAATGTAGAGACACAGGTGACCGCAAAACACTTGATCTGGCGATTGCACTCGTTCTGTGTTGTAACAAACCATCGATTTGTTGAAATACTTCTTTATTTGTTTCGGTGGTGAGATTCCGTAGCTGTCGAAATAATAATTCTTCTTCTTCCCGTTCTTGAACCACGCCACCCAGTGAGTGCCTTCACCTGATAAATCATCTAGATTTAAAATTCTGCATTCCGATTGTCAAGGTCTTCTCTTCGGCAAGGCCTCTCTGGAAAACACGCCTAGAAAATCTTTGATTTTCAAATCCTTCGCCACATTCGACAGATCGATGTTGGATAGGGGTTCGTTAGGTAAGATGACACCTTCTACGGATATCTCTATTTTCTTATTCATAAATGTGTATATTTTTTTTAAAAATTTTTATTTATTTTATTATAATTCACTAAAATGACGTTATTTTTTTATATTTTTTCTTTTTCTTTTTAAACTAACTCTCTTGATGTCTCTATCAACTTCCATAATCTTGAATCCGTCTAATTCCTCTTGATTTTCTAGAATCATATCGTCCTTAATCATATCTGGAATCCTATCATCCATAATCATATCCAAAGTCCAATGTCCGAGTGCCAAAGTGCTTATTTTATCATCTAACATGAATCTCTTATCGTCGTCAGCCGTCAGCAAAATCTTGTTGACTATTTCAGTATACAAGTCATGATTTTCGCTTCGAATCGATTTCATAGTCTTAAACACTGGACCACTTCCTAACAGACAATCTTTATATTCTTGGAAAGAGATGTTTTTCTCCACCACACACGTTTTAACCCCTTTGCACTTCTTGATCTCTTCACTTTCTAGATGATAAGCATACACTTTGGGTCTCAAACCTACGAATTCGACGATTTGTTTACCGCCGCTCTCGCCCTTAAATTTACCCAACACCTTCTTGTTGTTGTTTGATTGAATGTTGGATGGGTGATCGATGGGATAATTGCTCGTGTCGAACCACGCAGCTACATCCGGAGGTATATCTCGGTAGACGTCTTTCGTCTCTATCTCGTAAACTAAACTGTCCGTGTCGGTGAACAATAGTTTGGCTTTATCACTAAATTTTCGTTTGACGTAATCATAGTGAAACTCATATATGATTCGCTTGCTGATATCTAAGATGATCGCTCCGAGATAATAGGGTTTGTCGAACTTCAGGTGCATCTTTTGCATGTGAACGGCCACTAGATTTTCGTCGAATATGGTTCGGTGTCTGTAATTGGGTTTCGCCACTAATTTTTTAGCTTTTTTCTCAGACGTGATGAGTCGAATGTCGGTTCTCTTCCTGATGTTTTCCATCGATTTACCGTACACGCAGTTGTTCATGAGTTTGAAGAAATCTTTTTCAAAATCGTTCTCGGCTCGAATTCTGAGATTCGTGTTGAGATCGATGTATTTTTTCATCCAAGGCTCTTCGTCGAATTGAATGACGTGATGTATGTAGACTAATTTCATCCCATAAATGATGTATTGTTTCAAATTCTTGCTGTACACGATGTACTTACATTTGTTAAATAAACTGGGAATGAGTTTTTCCTCGTCTCCTTCGATCGGTCCCATTCGTTCGGGAGCTAGCGTATAATCATTGTGTAGATCGTGTAATTCTTCCGGATAGTTCAAATCGACTTCTAAAATGCAAGGATAGTCTCTCCATTTTTGCATCTCTTCCGGTTCCGTCACCCATTTGAAATTTCCAACCGGTAAAGGATGACTCACAGCCCAACTGTACCAATTATTAGCGTCCCAATACTGTATGTATTTATTCGATCGTTTCGAATGGAAACTTTCTTTCATGTAGGGATTGTTAGCTTCAGAATATCTGTGGGAGATCATTGAGATGCCACCTCTCACAGCCCTTTCGAACATGAGCAACATGTCAATGTCGGATAATAATTCCAATTGGATTTCGGTGGTCTTCAACACAGCGTCCCATGCCAGACCGGGTGCGGTGAAATACCATCCTGGATCCAGATTGTAATTTCGACGACAGACGTCTCAAAAATTTTCGAACACGTCTGCCAAGAGCAGAACGTCAGTCTTCAGATAGAGATCGTGATAATCTCTCATAGTTTTCATATCAAATGATTTCCACACGTTTTTAGTGTGTTCGTAATTCTCATTGGAAATGTCGGATTCATATAATTTTGAATAAAAATCTTCTTTCGAAGGTAGTGCGGTGTCGTCGAATCTCTTTAGATCGTTCATGTAATCATAAGGATAGACTCCTTTCCTCAACATGACGTCTACTCATTCTCCAAAATGTTCGCTTGTGATTTTAAATATATCCTTGCTCATGTTATTGACTAATTTTTCCAGAGCGGTCGACATGAATTCAAAACTGTCAATGAAACATATGCTTCTACGAATGTATTTCGTTTTTTCTTCCAACGTCTCTCTGTCGATTACTCTTTTCTTCTCCATGGACTTCCATTTTGTGATGGAAATGTATCTTTCTTCGCTGTTCACGATGCAATTTAATTCTCCGTTGGAGGTGCCGAGATCTTTCACAAACAGATGACTATCGTAACCCGAGAGATTGTGAAATATCACCGGATAGAAAACGGCGTCTTGATATTTTAAATTACACTTCCTGTGAGCCGGACCGCGATACAGACCCGTGTAATGATCGTGGTCTCTAACCTTCTTATTTTCCTTCGAATTCTCATCGAACGATTGTCTGCATATGTGGCATTCGGTGGCTCTGTTATTTTCATCCTGCTGCTCTTGCGTGATGATCATTTTCACCGGAGTTTTGAATTTGTCGTATAAAATTTGAATTTTCGATTCTAACTCTTCCACAAACCTTTGAGCCACGTTGTCGTCTTCACACTGTTTTGTGTAGGTGAAGGGACCCATGTTGTGTTGCAAGTCAAAAGCGCATTTCACGTAAATGCAATAACCCAAAGGCATGTGTTCTTGATATTTTTCAACGTAACTTCGAAGAGCGTTGGGTTGGCAGGAACTCATTTTCACGGTGAAGCATATGAAATCGGTGTACACGACGAATGGTACTTTTAACCTTCTATTGCGATGGTGTTGGGTTTGGGCATTTCGACGGTGACATCTTGATTTTCGTTGCAATATTCCTGATGTTTCGCTAATGATTTTTCGCTGCAAAACGCGTTCATGCAGTTGCACCATAAACATATCTTTCCTTTATGTTTATTATTTTGTCCCAATAGTAATCACCTCGGATGTTTAACCCAACAATAATGACGATTGTCACCATTCGAAATCAATAATCGTCTTTTCTCTTTCAAGATACAAAGTCTGTCTGAGAGGACAAATAGTTCGTTTTTCATCATCATATCCCAAGACGTTCACCGCTGCAGTGGGATTTTGTGCCTCGAAATGTTCGATGTGTTTTAACTGCATTGGAAAAGTCACTCTGGTCCAATCCAGATTTTTAGAAGTCTCCTCATAACCAGAAACTCTAGCAGAGTGCATTTTGACAGGGTATAAAGCGGAGGTGGCTGCCCATTTAAAACACTGATCATCTTTATTTCTCACATTGATCACAGCTTTTTTTTAGCTAAGAAATACGGTAATTCCACGTAGGAAGACCCTTTCAACGAGTCATTTTTAGTTATATGAATTTTGAGTTTCAACACCTCATCGGATGTCCAATTACTACCTTCATGTTGATAATTCGCGAGAGATGTCAACATCTTGTCTTTCATCGTTTCGAAAATGTCTGATAAATCTGAACCTCGAAATACCAGTTCGAAGTTAGATCTGAAATATGCATTTTTCACGATGCTCTTGCCGGAATTCACGTCAGTTTTATTCATCACGCAATGGAGTATCATCTTATTTTTTTATCCCATGTTCATGTATTCGCAAAACAAATCCAATACTTTTTTCTTCACCCGTTCCATGAACAATTTCGGATCGACTTTCTTGCACGAGGGAACCACATCAAAAGTTTTAAAAACGCCTTTGATCGCACTCTCTCATTCTATGGGATTCGATTGGAATGCTTCCGTGATGAGTCATGCTACATATTCTTCTCCTTTCCCTTCATCAATTGCTCATCGAATTTCATTCGATATATCTCGTTTGTCTAGATTCTGAACCGCATCACTCGTTTTCGTTTTTTTTTATTTTCTTTTGAAACTTGCAGTTCTTCGATGGCTTTTCGTTTGATCATCTTCTTATTTTTTGCAACCGGAACATTTTTTTTTTTCGACGTCGGCATTTCGATTCCTTTTACTATCTTTTTCTTCTTCTCATTTTTCACAACCGAAGCATTTTTTGATGTCGTTGCTATCAACATTTCATTTGCCTTTTCATTGAGCAAACTACGTATCTCCTCATGCATGATCTTTCTAATTTCATCACGCTCCACTTTTCGTTTTCTATCATCAGGCGATACTGTCATTGGCTTATTTTTTTTGCAATTCGAGTCTGTTAAAGTTTATCCACTTCCGATCTTTCAATTTTTTTCTTTCCATCGTTTTGCAAACGATATTCCTGTATGACTTCAGTTTTTTTTGATTTGGTTCTATGATTTCTGAAATGTGGAATGTTTAATTCTCTACACATCTCGTTTAACTGAGGTACAGTTTTCTCATTTAAATTTTCCATTTTTTTATTTGTTTGCTTCATTTGTAAGAATATTTTTTTTTTTAAATTTTGTATTTAAATAATAATTTGTTAAAAAGTTTTAAAATAGTTTTTTTAATTCCTTCAAAAAATTGTTTTTTGCTGAAATTAATCGATTTTTTTTATGTTCCTTAACGTGAAAAAATTGAATTAATACGAGAAAAAAGGACGTTAAATTTAAACTTTTTTATATATAAAGAGAAAAAACTTTTACAAAAAAAAATTTTACATTACAGAAAATTAAAATTAAAAAAAAACTTTTTATATATATATAGAGAGTAAAAAAACCAAACTTTTTTAACAAACTATTATTTAAATACAAAATTCAAAAATATATATTATTTGCAATAATTCATAAAACAAAAAAAACCCCTAATAATCGATCATGACAACAACACTTAAAAGATGCGAATTGAAATTGAAACGAGTCAAAACGTATAAGAAATTCAGTTATAAAATCTATAGATTACAACGACACAACGCCATTAAACTGAATGAGGTCGAGACGAAGGGCTTAGAGCACAAACATGATAAATATAGCATGCCTTTGAAATTGGATGAAGCCATGCTCGATTTGTTTTACGAGTACAAAGCGATCTACAGAACATCGTCATCGCCAAAGATAGATAATTCGACAAGGATGATTTGTTGTTGCCATACGGAAGTTACATATATCCAAAAATCTCTCTCGAACTCATGAACAAATTGGGTGGTGAAAGCGCATTCACCGATGTAAAAAAAACTCAAAAAAGTAAAGATAAACATTCAACACATTTTCGAAAAAGGAGAAGAAACGACCGTCAACATGCTAATAACGGACTTGGAAATATAAACAATAGAGAGAATGATTTTAGCGAAGAAGAAGGAAAAAAAAAGTAATGATCTAGAGAGGTTGATCATCTCTAGATCTCATTACTTTTTTTTTCTTTTTTTTTTGTTTTCCTTCTTCTTCTTCTTCTTCTTCTTCTTCTTCTTCTTCACTATCGCTCATATATATTATAATAACGTTTCCTTTTTTCTCAATTTCGGCGTCGATTCTTCTTTTCTTTTTTTGTGATATATTACGTTTTTATGAGAACACATTTGTTTATCCGAATCATAATTATGAACGAATGTGGTGCATCTCTTGGTAACACTCTCATCATTACCATTCTCTTCAGAAGGTAGTGGTGACGGTGAAAAACGTCTAATTCTTTTAAATTTCAACCATCTATCCCGCTCTTTTTTTCAGTTCTTTCCTAAGATATCCATCATTAGCGTCTAATTGTTTTTCCACATCTTGTTCCCACACTATCCCGCAATATTCATCAGTAGCGTCTAGTCGTTTTTCCACATCTTTTTGCACTCTATCTCGCGATATTCATCATTATCATCTAATTGTTTTTCCACCTTTTTATCCATTTTATATTATTTTATACTTTCTATGATTTATATTTTTATATTTTATATAATTATATAATTTTTTACATTATAATAAAATCGGTATATTCTTAAACGGTGAACTCTCACCAAACAACAAACCCTTACCAAGTCGCTCAATGCTCCGTCCACTCTTCAGACAGAGACTGTTTCCACTCAAAGAGTTGCCACCTCTAACGGGTTTTAGATACAATCCTTCACCGCTGTCGTCTATGTGGATGCAACACATGGCTCCTCCCTTCTTCAAAAACAGTCCGCTGCCACCCATTAATTTCTCAACTGCCAAACTCGCGAGTCCTGAGAGAGCTCCCACGCCAAGAGTCTTTCCGAGAAAGGGGTAATGCTTTTGCGGCAAAGGGTAATGCTTTTGCGGTGATTCCTGCCAATAGCGGTAGGAAAATTGAGCGGGACTCAATCTCACTGTCAACCCTCTTCCATCACGCATCACTTTCTCCATCCTTTTGATTTGACTTCTGGTCCAGGCGATCGAATCCTGACCACCACTCTCCAGATCTTCGTGAGTGAATTTGAATCTCACCGCCTCACCTCGAGTTGTTAATGCTCTCTTAAGTTTCTTCCTCTGTCCTGCGGATGTGTTCACGTTTTTAACCACGTATTGTGTCATAATTCTTTTTTTTAAATATATTTTGTTCAATTGTTTTTTTTGTTTTAATGATAATTATATATATTAAATAATTTTTGTAAAATTAATATTGCGTTTATTTTATTTTCTTATTTATATATATATACACAATATTTTTTTTTTTGCTTTTATATTTCTCTTATGTGAAATCGTATCGTCACCCTCTCTCCGCAAAGATCTAACAGTTCACCATTTTGATCCGTCAACGTGGTTTTGAGACTATACAACGTGTCTAAAATCACTGGTAGATAAACTAAATTTCGAGGTCGTTCCACGATCTTATAACCCGGCGACACATTTGGAAAGAAGGAATAGATCGTCGGTTGAGCGCTACCATTCACTAGCTTCCAGCAATCACGTCCACATTCACCAGAATGCTATTGACTGCAAGAATGTTGACCGTATTTTCAGATGCCGCGTGGCCTCGATACATCTTTCGATCGAATCCCAGCATCTTGCCTATAGAATCGTCTGTGTTGAAATTCACTCGAAAATTATCTTCCAAATCCAACATCGTCTGTAAGGTATTAGGATTGGGAGCGAGTCTGATCTTGTTGCTTCCCTTTCCATCTGTTTTCATTCGTGTCTGAATGTAATTGTTCAAATCGTCTGTCATAACTTCCTTTGGGAATTCGAATCTCCAACCAATCCACTCCGTCGGAATACTTGAACGAGTTATTCTTTTCGGTGACATTAGGAAAGGAATAATAAGTCTCCAGTTTCACCAACGCCATTTCATATCTTTTCTCTCTATTCAATTCAATGGAAGGTTCGAATTTCGTTGCAAATCGAGTCGAATCGCCACTCACCACGATTTGAATGGATTGTTTTCTAACAATTCTCCTTGTTCGAACATTATATTTTTATTTTTATTTTTTCAAAATTAAATTATTTGATGATTATTATTTTCTAATTTTTGTTTTCACTCTCTATCTTATTATCATCAGAAACATAAAACTTGTCGAATCCACACCGATATTTTCCGCGATTAAATTCGCTAGTCAAATCGATCACGACGAAATTGTAAAGTCCTCCATCCCAAACCCTCTTGAAGAATCTCCTGAATTCTGCCACACTCATGTTGTTTGTGACGTGATCACCGTAGATGAGATTGAGATTCTTGAGATCCTGGCGAAAGAGACACAGTAAATTAGCGTTCTCCATTATCGTCTGTCTGGGCAATCGAAACTAATTCTGCGACAGGTAGAAACAGTCCACTTTGCTGTGATGACCCCTAACGTAATACGATTCGCATCGGTTCTGTCTCTCCAAAAGCAGATCATCAAAAATCATGAGATTCTTATCTTCCGATTTCAGTTCTCTAGGATCCGGAATGTTGCTAGCGTTCTCATAAAATCGACACTCGACGTTCGAAGATGCATTTCTCTTCATCAATTCCATCAGCGCACCATCCAAAATGGTCGAAAGAGAAGCTTCACTTTTGTCGAATTCCTCCCTACTGTCAAAGATTCTAGCTATGACATCTTTGGGCAATCTACGATCCATGCACTCTCGAAGCAATCTGTATTCGGGTTGAAACAAGCTCTTGCCAAACATGAATAATCTGTCATAATCCAATCAGTCGGGTTGCGACAACAGATTCATCAACAGATTGGTCTTTCCACAATTCGATTTTCCCACTGTCAAGCCTCTTATGCTTTTGGGAAAGAACTCGTTATTCGACCTCTTGGTTGCGGCGTCGTTCCAAGACATATCTTTAATGTTCATCTTTGTTTATTTTTTTTTGTTATTTTAGATTTTTTCAAACACAATTTTTATGTTTTTTCAAACTCAGTTTTTATAAATATTATTATTTATTTATATTACACTGTCGCGTGTTTCTTCAATCCAGATCCACTCGTCATTTTAGCTAAATCTTGTATGCGTACCACAGCATCCTTAAAATCTTTCCAACTTCTCGGTGATCGCTCTAACATAGCTCGCTTTGCCGGCAGACTGATCAACTTGTCGATCAATGCGTCGGATGCTCTTGCCAGCCACAGAAGCGATCCTACCACTAGCTTCAGAAGCAGCTTTCTTACCAGCATCCAAAGCCGTCTTCTTACCGACCTCAAACGCAGTCGATGAGAGTTTTCTACCTGCATCGCTCGTGAACGCTTGCTCGCATTATAGAATCGACGATGCCAGAACTGCCTTGAACGTAAGTTCTGATGTATCCCCTGTTCTTTATCACCAACATATTGTTATTTTATAATATATATTTTGTTTTTCACTGGTAAATCGTCTGTTGTTTAAATACTTTTTATTATTTTGTAGTGTAAAATTTACTGTTTTTATTTTATATATTTTTTTGTTTGTTTGTTCTCTACTTATTATATATATATCAATCCTTCAATTCGTTCATCAGCCTTTTATAATCGTATTTATTCAAAACCTTTTGCCTTAACAATTCGTTGCATATGCTCACTGCCTCATTATCTAATCCAGTGTTACCAGCGCGTCTACTTGCCATCAACAATCTCAATCTCTGAGACAGAGCGTTAGAATCGCACAGAAGAAAAGTGGTTTTCACCCCTTTGCCAGTCACCGACTCGACGAACTTCTTATTCATATCCGATATGGGTTTCACCACCTTCGTCCACTTGTAACCTCTATTGTTTTTTTCTCTAACATCGTTATTTCTCTTCATGGCGTGGGTCTGAACCAGAATATCGCTGTAATTGTCGAAATCCCGATCCGTGTAATTTCCAGGCTTGTCGAAAAGGAGCAATTTGTGCAGTTCAGGTGTTAATTCGTACCTATTCGAACCGACGATTAAATTATCATCATCCTCTTGCACTTCAGTGTTGCCTATAAAAGTTCTACTGTCAGAATCCTTATAAATTCCATACAACAGATTTCTCTTACCACCATCCTCGGACGATGCAATGCTGTCAGTGGTGATAGTCAAAGCCGCATCGTCGCTTTCACTCACGTCGGTTTCGATCTTCATGGGAACGTAATCCGGTGATCTTTGAAAGGAAAACCCCCTCGTAAAACTGCCGGGCAACGAACCCATTCTCAAAGAACCTTCTTTTAAGGGCCTCAATTCATCAACGATCTCCTTTTTACTTCGTTCCTGAACCTCTGTCACAGGTTTAAATAATTTTATGGTTTCACGTTTTAATTCCATTTCTCCCAATTGCCTGCTTCTGTCAGCTGATTGAATACTCTTCTTAGCACGTTCATATTCGTTGAGAAGTTGATCTCTCCGCTTGGAATCTGTGATGTGTAAAAACATTTTTTCATTTTTAAATTATTAATATTTCCTGTAGAGTATGCTAACGTGAGTTATTTTATTATTCTCAAAATTAAATGTGTAATTATTTTTATGTTTTATGTTTTAAGTAAATAAAAATCTTCTGTCTTTAATATATAATAACTAAAACCAGTTGAGGAAAAACATTTTACACGATAAATGCGTTTTGCCGTCGAACGTGTTAAAGATCACACCACCGATTATTCACTTTGTGATGAACAGAAGAACTTTGAAAAGTTTAGCGCATAAGAAACCGGTTTCTGATTTAACGCGTTTGAGAATTATATTCTTTAAAAGTGTTCATTCATATCTTCGAAACATTATCACAAGTCGATTAAAATTCAATTACCTCTTAAAACCCGACTGAGTGGAAAACGCGATTTATTGTCCATTATTAAAACGAAATACCTTTCATTCACACCGGAACAAAACATGAAAGGATTTTTGCAAAGATTTACATAGTGTCAATTTATAATGCAATTTTTATCTCTTAAACTCATCTATGTGAAACGCTTTAAAACTCTACAAATTGTTTTATTATGATTTACCACAAATCTCGCTATGACAAAACGTGAACGGATGATTTCCATCAGTTCTAATTTTCCAAACTCGAGTTTTCAATGTCATCCATTGAACGAAAACCTTTCATTTATACAAGAACAAAAAATGAAAGGATTTTTTACAAAGATTTCATAATGTTAGTTAAACACAAATTTCCTCACTTAAAACCCATCTAAAGTGGGACTCAATTTTATAGTCGACTCTGTTGAAATGAAAAAAGCTATTTTATTTACACTGAGTACAAAACTGAAACTCCTCAAAACCGATTCTATCACAATTCACCTCACAATACTCGCTATGACAAACGTGAACGGACGATTTCCATCGGTTCTAATTTTTCAAACTCGAGTTTTCAATGTCATCCATTGAACGAAAACCTTTCATTTATACAAGAACAAAAAATGAAAGGATTTTTGCAAAGATTTAATAATGTTAGTTAAACACAAATTTTTCGCTTAAAACCCATCTAAAGTTGGACTCAATTTATAGTCGACTCTATTGAATGATAAAAGCTATTTTATTTACACTGATTAAAAAATTGAAAAACTCCTCAAAACCGATTCTATCACAATTCACCTCACAAAACTCGCGAGGTGAATCGGCAAATTGGTTGCGTGATCGGATCGCACCCTAGACTGTCCGAAATGCGATCGCGAACAGGGTAGTCCAGAATCTTCAAAATGCATTTTTCGTTGTAACGGAAGCCCAAATCGGTTTGGAAATTTTTTTTTAAAAAATCCTCGATGAGTAACTACACTTTACACTCACTTTTCACCATTGGCCAACGTCGAGAAAAGGTTTTGAGGTCGATTTTTCCTGGTCTAGAATCCGCAAATCGGTTTCCCGATCGAATCGCACCCTTGACCGTTCAAACAGCCGTTGGCGAACATAGGTGGTCCAGAATCCGCAAACCGCTTTTTTGATGCTGGTCTATAATTCGCAAAACGTTTTTGCTTGCGTTCACCAACGATAGATCGAAGGTCTGATCCGCAATGGGAACGTTGACAAAAATTTTTAAATTTACATTTTCTTCAAATTTCATACATTTTTTCACTTTCGAGCGACATGTCGAATGTACTCGTTTGCTAACGGATGTTTGAACGGTTAAAAGTGCGATCTGTGAGCCTCAAAACAATTGCGGATTCTGGACCACCATGAAAAAATGCCATTTTTGCCATTTTTTACACTCTGTGCACGATTTAACACTGAATCCCTATGGCGGTACAGTACATGTACGTGTACAGTTTTTTTTTGTGGAAAAATGGTCTAGAATCCGCATTTATTACCTACTTATGCCAAGGGTTAAATTTTTGATTATAACATATAAAACAGAAGTTGTCATGCTATGCTTGCTGCATGCTGGCATAGAAAACAGTCAGCGCTCAATAAATTAGGAATGGAGTAAATTGTCACTTAACCCTATGGAATTCTGACAAAATGAGAGTTTTTTTCAACGACACCAATCTTTATGCATCTGAGACAGGGATGGCGTTAAACTTTACAGCAACCTTATAACAGAAAATATTTGGGAAATTGAACTGTGAATCCGAATTTCGAAAGCATTTTCGGATATTCTATTCCAAACTATCACTGCACGCTTATCAATATTCAGTGATTTTATGAAAATATCAATTATTTCGACCGTACCCATATGGGCAATCTCGAATCTGGCAATGATTAAACTTTTAATAATGACATATAAAACAAAAGTTGTCATACTATGACTGCTGCATACAGCCATAGAAAACATTCAGCGCTCAATCAATTAGGAATGGAGTAAATCGTCACTTTAACTTACCAAATTCTGAAAAACGATAGTTTTTTTGGACTGCACCTATCTTTATGCAAACAGAACAAGCATAGGGTTAAATTTTACAACGAAACTGACAACAGCAGATCTGCTCGGTAGGCAATTGTAAATACGAACATGTAAATCATTTTTCGATATTCCTTTCGAAAATGAAGGAAAGTGAGCTCCAAATTAGCGAATTTTATGAAGAATTTTAGGGCACTCAAATTCAAGGCCCGAAAACTGGGTGAAGGTTAAAATTTCGAATAAAATATATAACAGCAAAATTGTTCTTGGGTGAAGGCCCAATCCTCTCATGGAAAAGGTTTTGAGACAGCATGGCTCCAGTGCTGAGAAAGTGTACGTAAACGTTGGCGAAAATAACAATTATTCCGACAGTACCCATATGGAAAGTCTCAAATCTGCCAAGGGTTAAACTTTTAATAATAACATATAGAACAAAATTTGTTATACTTGGACTGCTGCAAGCAGCTATGGAAAACATTCAGAGCTCAAGCAATTAAAAATGGAGTAAATCGCCACTTAAACTTACCAAATTCTGAAAAATTGGCGGTTTTTTGGACGGTACCTACTTTTATGCAACCAGAATGGGATAGGGTTAAACTTTACAACCAAACTTACAACAGCAAATATGCTCGGTAGTCAATTGTGAATACGTACATGAAAAGTTTTTGAAATTAACCCTTTCCAAAATGATAGAAAAAAGCAACCAAAGATGGTTAATTTTGGCATTTTCAAACGGTACTCTTATTCTCGCCCTCATTGTACTTGAGGGTTAAATCTGAGATTAAGAAGTAAACAGTAACTTTCTTCCACAATCATTGTTGCATCTAGCCATACCAAAATAATTGTTACAACTACCTTAATTAGAGAAATTTGCCCTTGAAGTTGGAGAAAATAACAATTATTCCGACAGTACCCTTATGGGAAGTCTCAAATCTGCCAAGGGTTAAACTTTTAATAAGAACATATAGAACAAAATTTGTCATACTCTGACTGCTGCAAACAGCTACAGAAAACATTCAGAGCTCAAGCAATTAAAAATGGAGTAAATCACCACCTAAACTTACGAAATTCTGAAAAATTTGGAGTTTTTTTTGGACGGTACCTACTTTTATGCAACCAGAATGGGATAGGGTTAAACTTTACATCCAAACTTGCAACAGAAAATATGCTCGGTAATCAATTGTGAATACGTACATGAAAAGTGTTTGAAATTAACCCTTTCCAAAATGACTGTGGTGTATCATATTATACTCTGAATGTGTGGAAAATTTGAGCTAAATAACTGTAAACAATTTTGAGACATTCGAAAAGTGGTGAAATTTTGAAGGTTTTGGCAGAATATTTTGAAAATAAGCGTTTTCACAGATATGATGATACCGCATTTCACTAGATTTTATGACATTACATAAGTGGGCCAAATTTGGTCAAAATCGTACGGCTTGTTTTCGAGCAGTTTAACAGACAAAATTCAGGGAGGAAAAAAAAAAAAATCAAAAAATAGAGAAGAAAAATTTTGAAAAAGAAGAATAACAAGAGTCTTTCCCAAACTGGGTTTGGGAATGCCTAATTAAAAAATTAATTGTCTAAAAAGTACGAATGTCAGCAAGATACAGTAACCATGAACCCTGAATAACGGTAAAGGGAAGGTGAACTAATTGGCAGTGAAAACGGCGCAAGCTGTGACCTTCTACCAGGAAGGGCTGTCCTCACCAACTCATCGAAAAACCACTAATAATCAAAAATTCAATACTGGTAAGAGGTAAATGGCAATTCTCTAGAACATTGATGTCAGAACTTGAAAGAAAAATAACTGTTTAATGAACCGAGAGAAGAAATTGCATCATGTGTATTTGTATTTCTGAGGGAGTATCATTGGCGATTATAAAGAGAATTTTTTCACAGACCACTGATACCAGGGCAGTTCACCGGACAGCACAATGTGGCTCAATCTTTTGATACAGTGAGTGTGCCATCGCAAGGAATTTACCAAAAAATGAAGGCGGATCGCGATTAGAAAAAATGTGTATATTATATTATAAGTTAAAAGATGAATGATAATAATAAACAAGGGGCCCTACAGGGCCTGAATCGCTCATCTTGAAAAGAACACAATATAAACAGAGTCCAACAATGAATCTACATTGAGCAATCCATATCCATAGGCTACACTCTCTATCCTGGAGTCCCTTGGGAGTGACAAAAATAATCCGGGCATTATGCCTTTCCTTCAGTTGATTATAATGTTAAATGTAGAGCCCCCTATGAAGCCCCTTGATACAACCTTTGTGGATTAATCTTAGTTACACACCTCTAGAGGGTACTGAATACAAAATTTTTAATTCTTCAATAAAATCCGGCTCCAATAGGGAGCCCAAATATTAACCCAGGCTCTCGATTTGAACACAGTTGAATCTGATTTCCCTAGAGATGCTGTGTACCAAATATGAACGCATTCTGACTGTTGGATCTGAAGAAGAGAAATTTTAAAGAAATTTCTTCATATTGCACTAAGTTAAAATTTGGGTTATTATAGCGAGCCCAAATATTAACCTATGGATCCGATTTGAACAAACTTGAATCTGAGCCCCCTATAGATGTTGTATACCAAATATGAAGGCATTCTGACTAGTGGATCTGAAGAAGATAATTTTTGAAGAAATTTCCTCATATTGCACCAAGTCAAATTTCAGGTTTCCATATGGAGCCCAAATATTAACTCAGGCACTCGAATTGAACAAACTGGAATCTGACCACCCGCCCCCCCCCCCCCCCCACAGCGAGCCCAAATATATACCTAGGGATCTGATTTGAACAAAATGGAATCTGAACCCCCTAGAGATGTTGCATACCAAATACGAAAGCATTTTGACTGGTGGATCTAAAGAAGAAGATTTTTTTAAAATTATCTCCCATATTGAACAAAGTTAAAATTTGGGCTTCCGTAGGAAGCTCAAATATTAACCTAGGGACTTGGTTTGAACAATCTTGAATCTGACCCTCATAACAATGATGTATACCCAAACATTAAAAGATTCTGACTGGTGGTTCTCAAGAAGAAGATTTTTAAAGAATATTCCCCTTATTACCCTATGTAAAAAATTTGGGCTCCTGCCCCAATATGAACCAATGGGCTTTATTTTAACAAACTTGTATCTGACCCCCTTTGAATGTTATATACCGAATATCAAAAGATTCTGATGATTGGTTCTGGAGAAAAGATTTTTTTAAATTTTTGCAAATATGCTGACTCAGCATTTTTTTGATGCCCATTACAAAACACCCTAACATAACCGATGGCAATTTTTTTACCATTCAATTCCACTGGCTCTAAGAATACTTCATACCAAATAACAGCTCTCTGTTCCGTGTGGTTTGGGAAATATGGGCGTTTGAAAATATTTCTATTTTTAGCTCCCAGGGTTCCCATGGGGATGCAGGAATTTTTTTTGCATAGGTCAAGTACTTATGACCCAATAATACCACATACCAAATTTGGTTCAGAAAATAAAAATTTTGGGCATGGCCAAAAAAATCTTAACCCACCCATTACAAAGTCAAATATTACTTCACGAACTTCGTTTGAACAAACTTGATTCTACACCTCATAAGGAAACTCCATAGCAAATATCAAGTCATTGTTCACACTGGTTCATGAGAAGAAGATTTTAAAAATATTTTGGAGCTTTTTACCCCACTCCCTCCCTATGGGGCTGGGCATGTTGAGTTGAACAAAATGCAATGCCCCTTTGGGACCATCACTCACACAAACTTTCACTTGAATTGGCCCAGTGGCTTTGGAGGAGAAGAAAAAACACGGTGATGACGGACAACGGACGAACAGATAGACGGGCAGATGGAGAGCGATGAGATTAGCTCAGCTTGACTTTGTCAAGATGAGCTAAATATATATATATATATATATATATATATATATATATATTATATATATATATATATATATATATATATATATATATATATATATATATATATATATACAATGAATTATACCATGTAATGCAGATGAAATCAGTGAGAATCAATCTCTTTTCCAAATTTCCTGCTTACGGTACAGAATACAGAATTCGGCACTTCTATTATGCATTTTTTAGGATGAAAGACTCTGACGCCGATGGGGATCGAACCACTGCCTTGATGAGAGTTGACTTCTGCGGCACCAATCGCCTAGCGAAACTGGACCAGCGCCATAGACCACTCGACTACCGACAAGCCCCCAAAAAGGCATGCTAGCAGATCGGGCGTCCATGGAATTGGGACAGTCCACACGAAATTACTCGGTATCCCCCAGAATTAGTTTTTTACAATGAATTATACCATGTAATGCAGATGAAATCAGTGAGAATCAATCTCTTTTCCAAATTTCCTGCTTACGGTACAGAATACAGAATTCGGCACTTCTGTTATGCATTTTTTAGGATGAAAGACTCTGACGCCGATGGAGATCGAACCACTGCCTTTATGAGAGTTGACTTCTGCGGCACCAATCGCCTAGCGAAACTGGACCAGCGCCATAGACCACTCGACTACCGACAAGCCCCAAAAAAGGCATGCTAGCAGATCGAGCGTCCATGGAACTGGGACAGTCCACACGAAATTACTCGGTATCCCCTATCGAGTGGTCTATGGCGCTGGTCCAGTTTCGCTAGGCGATTGGTGCCGCAGAAGTCAACTCTCATCAAGGCAGTGGTTCGATCCCCATCAGCGTCAGAGTCTTTCATCCTATATATATATATATATATATATATATATATATATATATATATATATATATATACATAAATATAATATATATAAAACAACAACATTAAAAATAAATAAGAATTTAAAAAAAAATATAACTGTTTTTCATCCATTAAAGAGAGAAAAAAAAATAAATAAATAAAAAAAACAAAAAAACAAGAGGCCCCAAGGGGCCTTAATCGCTCACCGGGCAAAGTGATTCAAACAAAGTGGTTCACAGAAGTATTTGGGGGTCACATTCAGTTAGACATGGTTCAGCAAACACTACAAAGGAATGAAGTCATGAGAGACAAATTTTATGGAACTAGGGACATGGCTTGAACAAACTTGAATCTTACCCCTCTGAGGATACTGCATACAAAATATCAAAAGCATTCATCTGCTGAGTCTGAAGAAGAAGATTTTTAAAGAACTCATTTTGAACTAAGTTATCATTCGGGCTCCCACGGTGAGCCCAAATATGAACCCGGGGACTTGGCTTGAAGAAATTTGAATCTCACCCCCTAAGGATGCTGCATGCCAAATATCAAAAGTATTCTGACTGCTTAATCTGAAGAAGCCTTCTAAAGAAAAATTCCTCATACTGACTAAGTTATAATTCGGGCTCCCACAGGGAGCCCAAATATGGACCCAGGGACTTGGCTTTAACAAACTTGAATCTCACCCCCCCCCCCCCCCAAGGATGCTACACACTACATATCAAAACATTCTGACTGCTGAATCTGAAGAAGATTTTTAAAGAAAATTCCTCATTTCAAACTAAGTTACAATTCAAGCTCCCACAGTGAGCCCAAATATGGACCTAGGGATATGGCTTGAACAAACCTGGATTCCCCCCCCCCCCCCCCCCTAAGGATGCTGCATACCAAATATCAAAACTTTCCGACTGCTGGATCTGAAGAAGAAGATTTTTAAAGAAAATTCCTCATTTTGAACTAAGTTATCATTCGGGCTCCCACAGTGAGCCCAAATATGGACCTAGGGACATGGTTTGAACAAACTTGAATCTCACCCCCCTAAAGATGCTGCATACCAAATATCAAAACATTTTGACTGCTGGATCTGAAGGAGAAGATTTTTAAAGAAAATTCCTCATTTTGAATTAATTTTGAACTAAGTTATAATTCGGGCTACCACAGTGAGCCCAAATATGAACCCAGGGACTTGGCTTGAACAAACTTGAATCTCAACCCCCCCCCCCCCCCCCCAAGCATGCTGCATACTCAATATCAAAAGATTTGTCTGCTGGATCTTGAGAAGAAGATTTTTAAAGAAATTTGCCTGAAATGCATTAAGTTCAAATTTAGTCTCTTATACTGAGCCCAAATATGAACCTACGGGGCCGATTTGAACAAACTTGAGTCAGATCCACCCCACAATGTTGCATACCAAATATCAAAAGATTCTGCCTGTTGGATCTGGAGAAGACGATTTTTCAAGAAATTTGCCTGAAATGTGCTAAGTTCGAATTCGAGATTTATAGTGAGCCCAAATATGAATCCAGGGGGCCGATTTGAAAAAAATTGAATCAGATCCGCCCCACAATGTTGCATACCAAATATCAAAAGATTCTGCATGCTGGATTTTGAGAAGAAGATTTTTTAAGAAATTTGCCTGAAATGCACTAAGTTCGAATTTGGGCGTCTATACTGAGCCCAAATGTGAATCCAGGGGGCCAGTTTGAACAAACTGGAATCAGATCCACCCTACAATGTTGCATACCAAATATCAAAAGATTCTGCCTGCTGGATCTGGAGAAGATTTTTTAAGAAATCTGCCTGAAAGGCACTAAGTTCGAATTCGAGCTTCTATACTGAGCCCAAATGTGAATCCAGGGGCCTATTTAAACAAACTTGAATCAGATCCACCCCACAATGTTGCATACCAAATATCAAAAGATTCTGCCTGGTTTTTTAAGAAATTTGCCTGAAATGCACTAAGTTCGATTTTGGGCTTCTAGAGTGAGCCCAAATATGAACTCAGAGGGCCGATTTGAACAAACTTGAATCAGACCCATACCAAGATGCTGCATTCCAAGTATCAAAAAATTCTGCCCACTGGTTCTGGAGAAGAAGATTTTTTAATAATTTTTCTATAATTCATATGGTGCTATCAGAGTTATGCCTCATGCATAGCCCCCATGGGACATGGCCATTTTATTTGAACAAACATGAATTGCCATATAGTAATGAACATCCACATGAAGTTTCGTGAAAATCGGACCAGTGATTTCAGAGGAGAAGTCGTTTGAAAAATGTTCACGACGACGGATGACGGACGGCCGGTGATAAGTTAAGCTCCCTTCGGTGAGCTAAAAAACAATGTTTCTACACATTGGAGATTCGAAGCGAAGGACAGGTTCGCGAATTAATACGGAGTAAGGAGAATATTCAAGCGCAGGATAGGGCCAAACGATTGGGAGAGGTGGGATTGAGACGAGAGGCTGCCAAGTTGTTCAAACCAATCACCGAGGTTCAGGAACGAGCTAGGAAAGAGATCGCGGAGGAATTGAGACCCATAAAAGAAGGTTCTCTGAGGATGGGTTTGCATCCTAGTACTGAAGCACAGAGTACTTTCTCCTATTTCGTTCTGTGAATTGACACCGATCCGAATAGCGTAGGTAGTGTTACGCTGAGAAATTTGTCCGAATACACTCCGGAGATGATGGAGACCGATGCAAGTAGCGTCAGATCTGACGACGGTAGAGAAAAAGATGGTATTTTCGGATTTCGTCAGGAAGGTGATGACGATTTCGTTGGTGACATGCAAATATGATTTGAAGGTAACTATTTGATCGTCGGTCCGAACAGGTACAAAATGACCGATGGATTGCACACTCTGCTTTCTCACAAGGGACCTGGCGATTACACTGAGGAGGATTACAAAAATTACGCAGACATTCTGGTTCAGACTCACGCCGTTGATCGTTTTCGAATCGTCATCTCGAACTGTGTCGCTTTTCATTTTTTTACTTCCAGTCCCTTCCCGTGATTCAGCTTTTCATTTGACAGTCTCCTTCTTAATTTCCACGCGTCGAGGTTGTTTCATCTCATCATCATCATTTCTCGCCACGATTCGAGTTTTCGCCTCCGTCACAGGCCTTTCGTCCACCCCCTTCCCACAGAGTAAACGATCGATGCATTCTTCTCTCTTCATGCGTTTGACACCTTTCAAATTCAAATAAGACCGACGCACTCTGGCCCGTAAATTAACTAGAGTTTGGTCATAAGTTTCGGCACGCAAAAGGTTAGTCAATTCTTTTTCAGTCTTCTTTTTTTACCACCATCGTGATTTTTAATTCCTAGATTTCTACAGTGCCGTTTTAACTGGGGTACGGTAGAGAAATATAACATTTCCACGTCAGACGTTTTTGTTGTTTTTGGCATTTTGAATGTTAAATAATTTCTTATTTTTTTTTTAAATATATATATTATTATTTCGAGTTTTGTTAATTTTTTTGTTGTTTAAATATATATGGATATAATTTTATTTTTATTTTTTGGGGAAAAAAATCAATTTTTTTCTCAGAATGCGAATTTTGTTTTGTTTGTTTTTTTTCAAAACGTCATGTGTTTTCCCTAGTCAGAAATATCTTGTTTTGAAATCGACATGGATTCAGTCACCATTTTCATTCTCACTAACAATAATAGCAAGCAAAATTATTCATTTGACTTTTCAAGTTCAGTGAAGAATAACGGACGACACATACTGATCATAATTATACATTTTCACAAAGAAAAACACACTTGCCTAATGGTTTATATAAAGAGTTCATTCATGAGATTATAACGGTCCTTTCAGTAGAATAGAAATGAATAAATTTTTGTTTACCTTCCTTTAAATAGTCTAGTCCATTATTGAAATATTTAGGATTCATAATTCCCCATTATAAATTCACATCACGATCTGCATCATTATAAATTTGAAACATCACAATCTGCCTCACTATAGACAGTTACTTAGAGTACACTTTTCACACGCTAAAATACAACCTTCAATAATGTTAATAAAATACTTTTAATTATCAAAAAATAATTGAAATACCTCGCGCGTTTGAAAAAAAAAAAATTTCTGAGAAAAAAAAAATTTATTCTGTCAATCAAAAAAAAAAAAATTATATCCATTTACATTTAAATATTAACCCTAAAAAAATCTACTACGGATTTTCACGCAACATCGCATCCACGACGTAAACATTGATTTTGAAATCGTTTCCCATTTGATAGACCCATCGAAACACCATGTCCACGGTCTCGAAGATCAGTCGTTGTTGTTTTCCAACGATCAGATTCAATCTGCGAACCAACGCCTCAGAAATGCCGGGAAAAATCTTCCTTCCATAGAACATAGTGGAGATGCGGCCTGCATCAAACCCTTCAACGTCCGCTGAAAAAAGGTTTAATAAATCATCTTGGGATTCGTACATCAAATCCAGATCGGCCTCGCTCAACTCAAAAGTAGGATGCATTTATCGAATTTGCTCGTCAAACCACCACATTCCACGTCCGTCAATCGAATGGGATCGTGAGATTTTAACTTAAAAATTTTACTATCAAACTTCGGATATCTTTCGACCAGGCTGACCCTCTTCAATTCGAACGAGAATTTCTTCTTTTTTTTTCAGGTGCCGCTCCCGGTTTCATGATTATTTTTATTTTATTGTGAAAATATCTAAATCTTGTGTTTTTTTGTTTTTTAAATTATAATAATTATTAATTGTAAAAAATATTTTTTTTTTTTTTTCTTCTTCTTATATATATATGTAAAAAAAAAATAAACAACTTTTACATTTTTTTTTTCTTTAATGACAAAAAAAATCTCGCTTCTTCAATTCGAACGAGGATTTCTTATTTTTTCAGGTGCTTATTTTATTTTATTTTGAATCGTCCATTTGCCTCCCCAATTGGATTTTTTTTTCTCCCTTCTTACCCATCGAGTCGAACGACGAAAAAAAAAAATGTGGCGTATCGGGTTGTTTTTTCTGGATCCGACGGAAAAAAAAATACAAAAAACTCTTGGCGTATCATTTTTTTTCTGGACCGGCTGACAGCGACAAAAATTTACTCAGTTCGATGCGTTGCGGTATTTCCCACGAAAAAATCCCAGTTCCTGATCGAGGGTCCTTTCATGACATGACTCTGCCTTTTTGGGCCTTCTCGTGATTTTTTTCGAAATAAAAAATCCACCCCTATGGGGAAATCATTGTTAATCTCAAAAAATGGCTGGACCAAAAACCCATTTTGTTATAAGCTCCGTGGTCCAGAAAGCTCAAATTCGAACATTTTCCACAAAAAATCCAGGATTTTCCTGGAAAAGTTTATTTTTGGCAAAACCAAAAATTTTCCGAAAAAATTTGATTTTGGTTCTAAAAATAGCACAATTTTGTCAAAAATACCTCAATTGTTTCTGAACCATCATTTTCTGGACGAAAGTAATTAAAGTGGTCGGGAATCAGCCGATATCCCCTACTGACAGTAAGCCTGTGCAGGCGACCATAACACATTTCAGCTTTTCATAATTAACATATAACTGGAAGGCTGCTTCACTATGATCTTGGGATGTAACGATGCAAATCAATTCAACCCCCGCCATTTCTCAGTGGATAAAAGTTATTTGAACAAGAAAGAAGCGATTTTCTGATAGTACCCATCTTCCTGCAGCCGGAACAACCATTGGGTTAAACGTTACAAGATAACTTAAAACAGGAAATATTTGTGACAGAGGATGCAGCAAACAGATATGCCAGGCTTTTCAAAATTTATCTTCTGGTCTCATGGGTAATACTAACTAAAGTATGGACATCTTGCAAAAAAACTATCATTGTTTGACAGTAGGCCTATTCAAGCTAGCATAATGACCCAGGCGTGAACTTTTCATAACATTCAACAGCAAAGATGTTCCTAGAGTGTAGAAAGGAACTGTACAAATCATTTACACCTCAATAGAGAAAACAGTTACTTAAAGCTTACTAAATTCTCACAGAGGAGCATTTCCCTGACCGTAACGTTCGTCATGTAGCCAGTAGAGTCACTGGGTTAAACTTTACAATATAACTTACAATAGCAAACATTTTGACATGTGATGATGCAAACAGTAATGCATTGTGTCTTCATATTTTCCTTTCCAGTCTGGTGAGAAACACATGCCAATCTTGTCAGCTTTGCAAAAAATCATCAAGTTTTTACAGATAGATAGATAGATATTCTTTATTTCAGTATACATAAAAAAGCGATTACAAATATATTTTTTGAGATTGTTGGTATGCATACTGAGGGAGGTGACATAGCCAGATTGGCTGTCTACCTGTCACCCCCCTTAAAATTGCAAACAGACTGTGATCAAAATTGTTACATAAGTTTTACATGTAGCAGATCATGTACTATATATAAACGGGGAATGGAACTCGAGTAATGTCATGGCATTGGGCCATACTAATGTCCCAGAAAAATACTGTCCCACACCTTTTCCGGCTGGAGACCGGTGATTTCAATTTGAAGGATGGTAACCAGCTTGTCGTGTCCACTACACTATTTCAGCTAGCACCGTGTTCCGGTGAGAACTACTTGCAGTACAAGCATTGATAGCACACTTGGTTGGTATGTTTTAGCACTGAGTCCACGTCGGTTAGCACATTCGGGGAGTACATTTTGAAGAGTGCTCGACAAATGCGCTGACCGATGAGTCTCGCATCATAGAAAAAGGTTGTGAGGGTTTACCGACACATATCTGGGTTGTGCGCTCGTAAGATTAATCAACTGTTCTGAAAGATGTCTAAAAGATTATTAATAATTGTCTATTGTTTGCTGTTTATGGATTCTTTCTTGAGTGTTGAGGAGATTCTTTGAAATAATTTTGGAACGGGCACGAATAACAAGCTTGGGTAGGACGAGGGTTCCAGATTATTATGCAGAGTACGTCAATTAGTCGTAAAAGTACAGGGGCATGTCAGACCCACTGTGATTAAGTATCCTAGAAAATTTACAAATTTAAAGTGTGCAGTCTGGACAATAGGGATTGCTACAGTGAACATCGATTGAGTATGATGAAAGGAATTTTGAAGTAAGTGTTCTCTTGAATGTGTCTCTATTATTGATAAGACGAATTGAGTTATCTAGAGCGTTCCATATCTTTGGAAGCGCGAACAGAGGAAGTTTGTCTAGGGATTTGGTTCGCGTTTTCTCTATGTGTAGGAGACCAGACTGCCTGGTAGTCATCCCAAACGGATTGTCTACGATTCTGAAGATATCGTTAAAGGATGGTGGTAGTCGACCATTTTTCCAGTCAAAGACGAACATGGACGCTTGTAGTTTAAACAGATCATCAACCTTAAGTATTTTATCTTTCTTGAATAAAGGGTCGGTATGGGCATTATATCTTTTGTTGTTGATTATTCGTAATGACCGTTTTTGCATAATTACCAGTTTTTTTTATTTCCTTGGAGTTGCCCCAAGTCTGTATTCCGTATAACAGATGGCTATGTATTAATGCGTAGTAAAGTGTTTTCATGGCTCCATGTGTGAGAATATTCTTAACTTTATTGAGACTGTAATTGGCGTGCGCTATTTTGGAACATAATTGGGATATGTGAGCCTTGTAGGACAAATGTTCATCAATACTTATACCCAGAAATTTCGTTGATTTTGTGGTTTCAGTGGCTCCCACTTTGTTTATTGATTGATTATTTATTTTTAGCTCTTGGCAAAAATTATTGTTATTTTTTTGATTTGGGTTCAGCACAATATATGTGTATATTCAGTAATAATATTCAAGCTACTGTGGCAGCCCGGGGTTAAACTTTCCACAATAGCATATAACAGCAAAGTTGTTTCACTTACATTGCTACATAGAGCTAGACACATCATTTGGTCCATTCCCATTTGTCAATGGCACAAATCGGTACTTCAACTTAGCATATTTTCCAAAACGATCATTTTGCTGACAGTTCCGATCTTCGTGCCACCTAGACATGCGTTAGGTTAAACTTCACTGTATAATTTACAGCAGCAATAGTCTTCACCGGTTAAAAAAGGTTTAATAAATCGTCTTGGGATTCGTACATCAAATCCAGATCGGCCTCGCTCAACTTCAAAAGTAGGACGCATTTATCGAATTTGCTCGTCAAACCATCACATTCCATGTCCGTCAATCGAATGGGATCGTGATATTTTAACTTAAAAATTTTACTACCAAACTTCGGATATCTTTCGACCGGGCTGACCCTCTTCAATTCGAACGAGGATTTCTTTTTTTTTCAGGTGCCGCTCTCGGTTTCATGATTATTTTTATTTTATTGTGAAAATATCTAAATCTTGTGTTTTTTTTGTTTTTTAAATTACAATAATTATTAATTGTAAAAAATATATTTTTTTTTTTTTCTTCTTCTTATATATATATGTAAAAAAAAAATAAACAACTTTTACATTTTTTTTTTCTTTAATGACAAAAAATTCTCACTTCTTCAATTCGAACGAGGATTTCTTATTTTTTCAGGTGCTTATTTTATTTTATTTTGAATCGTCCATTTCCCTCCCCAATTGGATTTTTTTTCTCCTTTCTTACCCATTGAGTCAAACGACGGAAAAAAAAAAACGTGGCGTATCGGGGTGTTTTTTCTGGATCCGACGGAAAAAAAGAGAATCAAAATGTAAAACAACGATTTTGTACTACTGTGAAGGTTATTGCATAAATAATGACATTTTAGCAAAAATGGTGAGAAACACTTGCCAATCTTGTCAGATTTTGCAAAAAATCACCATTTTTAGAGTACTACTACTCAAAGTACCATGACGGCCCAGGGTTAAACTTTTGATACTAACAGCAAAGTTGTTTTCCTTATATTGTTGTATAAAGATGTAGATGATATTTGGTCCTTTTTGTTTCTCAGTGGGAAAAATAGTGAAAACCATGAAATTTAAAAAAAAACAAGCTTTTTGCTGAAAGCACGAAATTTAAAAAAAACTAGATTTTTGATGACAATAAAGCGAGGACAGGAATGTATTTAAACTTTACAATATAACTTAGAACAACAAATATTCTTGACAGGTAAAAATGAGAACAGAGATGCATTGAGTTTTCTGATTTTACATTTTGAACTGATGGGAAATACAAGCCAAACTTGTCAAATTTTACAAAAAGTCACCATTTTTTTAATGTAGCACTATTCAAGCTATCAGAACAGCCGATGGTTAAACTTTTGATAATAGCATATAAATGCAAAGTTGTTCCACTTACATTGCTGCATAAAGCTATGCACAATATCCTCTCCCATTTCCCAATGGCACAAATATATATTTAAACTTAAGAAATTATCAAAAACACAGGTTTTGCTGATAGTACAAATCTTCATGCAGCAAGGACAGGCATTGGGTTAAACTTTACAACAAAACTTACAACATAAAATATCTTCAGCAGTCAATGATAAACACAGATATGGAAAGCATTT
This sequence comes from Pictodentalium vernedei, assembly GCA_031216915.1. NCBI lineage: Eukaryota > Metazoa > Mollusca > Scaphopoda > Dentaliida > Dentaliidae > Pictodentalium > Pictodentalium vernedei. The sequence continues at coordinate 409,543,284 of CM062295.1, read as the reverse complement.
GTCAAGTTTACTGCTCAAACTGGTAGAAAAGTGAATTCAAAGTTCAATAATTTTGACGAGAATTGGGTGATACTCCAATTCAGGCCATCAAAAGTGAGTGGGGTTAAGTCAAGAGATCAAAATGTAAAACAACGACTTTGTACCACTGTGAAGGTTATTGCATAAATAATGACATTTCAGCAAAAATTAACAAAGGGCAATAGCTCTCTTAATTTTCCTCAAATGGTGATGGCTATCAAACTAGTCTAAGACATTTTTAATATAAAGCAACCACCAAAACTAATTAAAATGCAATAAGTAGTGGCCATGTTATGCCATAAATAAACATCCGCATGGACAGAGAGATGGACGGCGGATAGGACAGAAAGAGCTCTTCACTATATCCAATTCCTGTGGGGAAGGGGATAACGAGATAACCACCGAAGCAGGTACACTGAGTGGGTATATCGAGAAAACTCCATGGTTCCATAGACTTTGACAGCTGATGTGAAATAGTGAGAATTCTATAGCTATTGCATTAGCTGTCAATCGAAAGTAACCAGCCAATAAATAATTGATTTTTGAATGGAAAGTCATTATTTTAGGGAAAAGAACAAACTTACTCATTGCAGAGCTGTCTAGAGTCATACTCCGCATTTATCTGTACATCTGTCCAGTGTAATGGCATCAGACATTGAGTAAGAATATACCACCTTGATCTCCAGGCAGAAAAGAATACAGATCAGACACCGGCAGGTTTCAAGCCCACATTACAATTTAGATAAAGATTATAAATCACTTTTGCTGCATATGAAGTCACCGGCTGTTAATATAATAACATGCATAGCTGGATAGACATGATAAAAGATCAAAATGAATTGGAAAACACAAATATACTGGAAAGAATCACTTCTTTGTGGAGGGGAAACTAATCATTACATACAACTACGTATTATACTAATGTTGAAAGTACTGACTTTACAATGAAGATGTGTGAAAAAAGAAACTAATTTCCTTACACTTTTTAGAGCCAGAAATTCCCCATCTTACCCATCTCCCCACCACCATCCATACCCCAAAAAGAAAAGAAAAAAAAGATGAAATTTACTCAAAAGTCATTCACAAAATTCAGCGATGAGATTCCATTTATTTTAATAAATGGTTAAAAGAAAATCTGTTATTGAATGTATTTGGATGTACTTGTATACGTACATCTCATGTACACGAATCTATATGTAAACAGAAAGTTTCAATCTGTACAAAAGTATTTCAAAGGATAAAACTCTCTCCTGCTTATATTGGATGTACTCTTATGGGATAGGGCTTTTGAGAATAATTCTTCAATAGATCACAAGATTTGCACTTCCATCAGCAATGTACAGTGGCTCATTGGTTAGAGTGTTGTGCTTCAGAGCGTTAGGGGTTGAAGGTTTGACCCTGACCCACAACACCTGCACTGTGTTCTTGAGCAAGACATGTAATCTCAATTGTAGGAGCATGGTGATGCGGGAGCATGATGGTGTGGGAATATGATGGTGTAATGTGCTGAAGCTACGAATCAGATTCCTTTTAACCCTTAGAGGCCTATTTCCAACTTTTCCTACCTCAGAGCAGAAGCCCTTAGCATGCCATCATTAGGAGGTCCTGCTGACAATAGACAAATTACTTAGAGTGATTTCAAGTCAAGTCTTGGCTGCCTGTTAAGGCAGCCAAGAATTATTAACTATAAGTTACTGAAAAGCCACTAGACGTATATAGACTGTGAAATGGTGGGGAATTCAAAACCCTTGTCCAAGCCCATAAGGGTTAAATTGTCATTTACATGGATTTTAAATTCAATTTCCATTTTTCAAACTTAAATTCAAGAGTTTTTGGAGGAATTATTTCGACGATCTTCCGGAAGATATTCTGCTTGCTTTGGTAATGTGATACCTTAATAAATACTTCTGTTTCTTAAGAATGATTCCATTTTCCTCTAATATCAAGTGCACATAACACTGGCTCAATGTGAGTGTTTACTCTACTAACTCCACCTATAATACTATAGTGGACCTTACAGAGGTGTAAATACTTACTTGTGCATGATTGAAATTATTCTGTTAAACGATTCCTTCACCTTTCCTCTCACCCCACAAATCAAGTACATCTACCATTGTTCAAAAAGTCAGTTCATTTAAAGTCAAAAGCTCTCTCCCCACCCCCCACCAATTTTAAAAATCTGTCTCTCTCTCTCTCATTCCTTATTATTATTACCAAGGAAAAGGGAGTAGCCAATATTTGGCCCCTCGTGCGACCAAGGATAATCCCTGCTGTTATATCAACTCAAGCACGGTCATGGTTAGCCATTGTGCAGAAGTATGTGACCCTAAACACCAATAAATAAATCAACTCAAGCATATAGCTCTCCTTGATCGAATCAACTCTTGAGGAATAAGGACAGGATAGACTAAATGAAACTCTATCTTAACTATTTGGTAAATCTTCCTGATAGCCGATGGTGTAAACTAACGTTCCAAAATATTTGGAATTCAAACACAAAGACACGTTGGATGGAACAAGTGAAGTGGGGGAGTTAATAGAGAACTAGTCAATGGAGATCTCAGACTCAGAAGTGGAGGCAACCCTGGGTATAAAAATCATCAGACAAAGAGTCATGGAGGATTGTAACCAGAATTGGAGATAAGGTATCAAAGCAAAGAGGTCTTTGGGTGACCTGCGTGATAAAGAGAAGCCAGGTTTAGAAGAGTATGTTGATGGCATATTTGGGGCGGGGTGGGGAGGGGGGTTGTCACTGCTGTTCAGGCTAAGGTCAGTCGCTGGTTCTTAGAGGAAAATTGGGAGAGACAGTGAAAAGGAGTAACAAACGTGTAATTTAGGATTAGAATGTCCAAAATACCAGTCTAACAGAACAAGATTCACTAGGAGTATAATGGAGAAGAAGGATGGGAGACTGACAGGATATGTGGGTAGTGGGTCACACAAAGGAGAGAGTTATCATGCTTAACATAGAAATTGGGAAGAATGGGGTACGTGATGTCCCTAAACAGTTCGTTTCCGGGTGTAGGGAGGAGAGAAGAACCATGGGGATAAGGTGGCAGTTGGGAGCACAGTTGTAACCAAGGCCTTCTCACCCCGAGAGCCGCAACAGATCAGCAGCCAGCCAAAGTGTTATTATTATTGAGACTGTAATATTCAATCAAGGAGAGCTATCTTAATAAGCTTGTCCATATAATAGTTATCTCTAAACCCACTGAGTATTTTCAAACTAGTTTTATGTGTACCCATACCATGTATGGCACACATAATGTCGGCATCCGGGGTGGCCCTCCGTCGTTCGTCCATCCTTTGTCTGTCCGCCCGGCGTCCATATCCATTTCTTCGGCATTCGATAACTTGAAAACTGTTGCTTAGATTGTCATGATACTTTATATTTGTGTTCAGGTAACTAATGCGCCGAGGTGATAGTTTTTGGTGTATATCTGATTATTCAATACCGAGATGTTAACCCATCCAATTAAGCTTTATTCCAATCAATTACTTTGGCATGCGATAACTAAAAAAATATCAATCGTATTGTCATGTTACTTGATAGATATGTTCAGGTAACTGATGTGCCGAGCTGTATAGTTTTTGATGTAAATCTGACGATTCGATCCTGAGATACTAACCCTTTATCCATCAAATTAAGCATAACTCCAATCCATATCTTTGGCATACGGTAACCTAACAAATATTGATTAGGTTGCTTGGTTACTTCATGTGTGTGGTCATGTTTACGATGTGCCGAGCTGTATAGATTTTGGTGTAAATCTGGCAGTTTGATCCTGAGATTTTAACCCTTTATCCATCAAATTGTGCATTTTTCCAATCTATTTCTTTGACATGTCACAACTCAAAGAATATCAATCTGATTGTCTTGTTACTTCATATAGATGTTCAGGTTACTGATTTGCCGAACTGTTTAATTTTTTATATAAATCTGATCACTGATCCACTTAATTTATAAAAAAAAAAATTCAATCTATTTCTTTGACATGCAATACCTCAAATAATATTAATCAGATTGTGTTGTTACTTTAAATTTCTGTTTAGGTTACTGATGTGCTGAGCTGTATAGTTTTGGGTGTAAATCTGTTGTTTTGATCCTCTGATATCAACCCTTTATCCATCAAATTAAGAATTACTCCAATCAGTTTCTTTGGAATGCGATAACTCAAAAATATTGATCAAAGTTATGTGTACCCATACCATGTATGATACACATAATGTCGGCATCCGGGGTGGCCTTCCGTCGTTCGTCCATCCGTTGTCTGTCCGTCTGTCTGTCCATCCGTCCGGCATCCGTATCCATTTCTTTGGCATTCGATAACTTGAAAAATATTGCTTGGATTGTCATGTTACTTTATATTTGTGTTCAGGTTACTGATGTGCCGAGCCGAGCTGTATAGTGTTTGGTGTAAATCTGATAATTTGATCCTGAGATATTAACCCTTTATCCTTTATTATCCTTCAAATTGAGAATTCTTCCAATCCCTTTGGCATGAGATAACTAAAAAAATATCAATCCAATTGTCATGTTACTTTATATATATCTTCAGGATACTGATGTACCGCGCTGTATAGTTATTGGTGTAAATCTGATTATTTGATCCTGAGATTATCCTTCAAATTGAGAATTCTTCCAATCCCTTTGGCATGAGATAACTCAAAAAATATCAATCCAATTGTCATGTTACTTTATATATATCTTCAGGATACTGATGTACCGCGCTGTATAGTTATTGGTGTAAATCTGATTATTTGATCCTGAGATATTAACCCTTTCTCCCCCAAATTAAAAATTCCTCCAAAAATTGGTCCTGAGATAATAACAGCTTTCTACTAGTTGCGCGTATGGATACACATCTGACGATTTAATCGGCCTATTTTTATCAAATGTAGTCATAGCTGGTTCAAAGAGCCATGACTAGATTTGATGAAACATTCATGTAAATTTAACTCAAAAAATCATTGGTCAAAAAAGTCAAATCATTTTAGAGAGGGAAATTTGGTTAAAGATGCCTAAATTATACTTATTTCAGTTGGAAGAGATTTCTTGGTCCGGGAAGGAATATCTACCAATAACATGCAAGGAGTTCATCGAAATAAGCATTGATGAGTATGGATAAATTTCTTCTTGCTTTCGGGAATAATCAGGAGAACTGAAATTGGCTGATTGTACCATTACTATAATTGGTAGTCGATCCTGAACACTTTTTTTGCAATTGGTTCAACACTTCCGTGCAATGGTATATTTCACACCCATGCCTCCAACTGATATAAATCCTGCTTATCTGTTGCCACTAAGTTGAAAAGTCAGTCAGTCACTTTCGACTATTCCGAGGCTTTCTCCAAGTATTCTGGCTTCCTCTACCCATAAACGTTTTCGACCCTGGCTGTTGAAGAAGTCGTGAAGCCCCCAAAAGTAAATCAGCTATGAATTAAGGGGGTCGTCCAAACTAATGCTGGTCAGATTTCAGGACATTTTCTCCAAAGTCCAAAAATGGCAAGAAAGATATAATCCCATCAAATTATATACTAAAATGTTTGGAAAGAAACATAGAACATGTGAAAACTGAAATTTGCCATGCAACTGATGCCATGTGAATGGGAGCGCTGCCTGAAAGTCAGCTATGGCATAAGAGACTAAAATTTCGACAAAATACCTTAAATGACTTAATTGTTGTATTTTGCAAACCTTCTAGTACAGACTTGGAGAAAACTTTTTGTAAATCATGGGAAGAATGAGCAGTGGGACTGATTCCATCTCATGCTATATGCAACACCCAAATCCTGCCATTTTGTTAGGCTTTTCCCTCTGGAAAAGACTATTGTTTTTCTACGGATTATTATTTTTTGGGGTTTTTTTTTTTTTTTTTTTTTTCCCCACACATTTTGTCCGTACGATTCAGAAGCCATTTTCGAACCGATTTTCATGAAATTTTGCACACGCCTAGAGGGGCACACAATCAAAAAACGTACCTAAGCGGAATTTTCGATTTAACCCTTATTTCGTCAGAATTGGCAAAAAACTGCCAAAATTGGGGTTTATCGGCACTTTCTCGAAACATGTCTTGTAGATTTTTTTTATACATTCGTCATTGCTAGACCTGTCTGTGACACACCCTTTGGTACACACGACATATCAGGCGATACATATGGTAACCCTCCACAGGCTGCCAAACATCGAAATTTTGATGAAATAGGCCGGTTTCAGGCCCCCACTGCACCCAAACAATACACGAGAGATAAACATAACTTCCTTTATTGGGAGTGGAATTCACCGAGGATCATTTTTGTCAGTAATAAGGGTGTTCAGAAAACCAAGCGTTAACCCATTTTGAGCTGGTTAAACAGCAATACCCCCATAATGCTCAAAAGTTCGTGTTTTCCGTGGATTTCTCTAAACGAGTCTTGTAGATTTTCAAGAAAAATTGGTCACTCTCAGGTCTTGGTGTGACATTACAAGTTGCATGGATAAAATATTCCGGTCAGCATTAGTTAACCTTCCCCGAGCTGCTAAACGTAAAAATTGTGATAAAATGGGCTGTTTTTAGACGCCAACAGCACCCAAACGGTGTACCAGAGAGAAAGGGGCCTTCATTTATCGGACGCAAAATTGATCGGAAAATATTTTTGAAAGTGGTAAGGGTATTCAAAATTTGACGTCTTAACCCATTTTGGGCTGGTTAAATAGAGATACCCATTAAAATCTTAAAATACCCGTTTTCTGTGGATTTCTCTATCAACATTTTGTAGGTTTTCAAGAAAAAATCGGTTATTTGCAGGTCTTGGTGTGACATTACAAGTTGCATGAACAAAATATTCCGGTCAGCATTAGTTAACCCTCCCCGGGCTGTTGAAGGTCACAATTGTGATAAAATGGGCTGTTTTTGGACACCAACAACACCCAAAGGGTACAGCACAAAGAAAAGTGCCTCCTTTTATCGAGCGCACAATTTATACGGAAACATTTTTGTAAGCAGTAAGGGTATTCAAAAGTCGACGTCTTAACCCATTTTGGGCAGGCTAAAGCGAGATATCCCTTGAAAGCTTTAAATTCCCATTTTCTGTGAATTTCCCTAACGGTAACTTGTAGGGTTTCAAGACAAATTGACTATTCGTAGGTCTTTATGTGACATTACAAGTTGCATGGACAAAATACTCCGGTGAGCGTTTATTAACCATCTACAAGAAGCCAAGCATCGTAATTTTGTTAACATGGGGCTGTTTTCAGACACGCACAGCACCCAATGTATACATGAGAGATAAACATAATCTCCTTTGTTGGAAGTGGAATTCACAGAGGACCATTTTTGTAAGTAATAAGGGTATTAAAAAAACCAAGCGTTAACTCCTGTTGGGGAGGTTAACACGGACCCATCGATAGCTTAAAAAATCGTTTTCCCTGGATTTCTTTACAAACATTTTGTGGGGTTTCCAAGAGAAAATGGCCGTTGATAGGTCTTGGTGTCATATGACCAGTTACATGGATAAATTATTCTGGTAGGCATTTGTTAACCCTCCATGGGCTGCTAAATGTAAAAAAAATTGAAGAAATAGTCTGTTTTTGGACACCAACAAATGGAAATGCCACAGAGAAACTTAACTTCTTTTACCGGACGCAAAACTGATAGGGAAACATTGATCTTGATATTAACCCATTCTACCATTAATGATGGGTTTTACCTAAACATTTTTTGTTTATCAAACCCAAACCGAGTCATTTGAGACTACTATACTCACCTTTCTCATAACATCAATGAGGGAACTTCAGTGAGACAGTTAAAAACAATTCATCAGACACTGTGGGGTCATGAAAAATCATGGAATCTAAACGGGAAAAACCATGATTCTCCAGAATCATAAAGTCTAGTTTTTTGGGTTTTTTTTTTTTTTTTTTTCCCCACACATTTTGTCCGTACGATTCAGAAGCCATTTTCGAACCGATTTTCATGAAATTTTGCACACGCATAGAGGGGCACAAAATCTAAAAATGTACCGAAGCGGAATTTTCGATTTAACCCTTATTTCGTCAGAATTGGCAAAAAACTTCCAAAATTGGGGTTTATCGGCACTTTCTTGAAACATGTCTTGTAGATTTTTTTTTATACATTCGTCATTGCTAGACCTGTCTGTGACACGCCCTTTGATACACACGACATATCAGGCGATGCATATGGTAACCCTCCAAAGGCTGCCAAACATCGAAATTTTGATGAAATAGGCCAGTTTCAGGCCCCCACTGCACCCAAACAATACACGAGAGATAAACATAACTTCCTTTATTGGGATTGGAATTCACTGAGAATCATTTTGTCAGTAATAAGGGTGTTCAAAAAACTAAGAGTTAAACCGGTTTGGGCTGGTTAAACAGCAATACCCCCATAAAGCTCAAAAATTCGTATTTTCCATGGATTTCTCTAAACGAGTCTTGTAGATTTTCAAGAAAAATTTGTCACTCCCAGGCCTTAGTGTGACAATAGAATTTGCATGGACAAAATACTGCGGTGAGCATTTGTTAACCCTCCACGGGCTGCTAAAAGTTAAAATTGTGATAAAATGGATTGTTTTTGAACGCCAACAGCACCCAACAGGTGTACCACCAAGAAAGGTTCCTTCTTTTATCGGACGCAAAATTGAGGGGGAAACATTTTTGATAGCGGTAAGAGTATTCAAAAGTCGAAGTCTTAACCCATTTTGGGCTGGTTAAAGAGAGATACCCCTTAAAAGCTTAAATTTTCCATTTCCTGCGGATTTCTCTAAAAGCAACTTGAAGGTTTTCAGGAAAAATGGACTATTCGCAGGTCCTTGTGTGACATTACAAGTTGCATGAACAAAATATTCTGGTGAGCATTTATTAACCCTCTACAGGCTGCTAAGCATCGTAATTTTGTTGAAATAGGCTGTTTTCAGACGTGCACAACACCCAATGCATACCCGAGAGATCAACATAATCTACTTTGTTGGAAGAGGAATTAACCGAGGACCAAATTTGTTAGTAATAAGGGTATTCAAAAAACCAAGCATTAACCCCTTTTGGGATGGTTAATAGCAATACCCATCAAAAGCTTAAGAAATCACAGAATTTCTTTACAAACGTCTCGTAGGGTTTCAAGAGAAAATGGCCGTTGATAGGTCTTAGAGTCACATAACCAGTTGCATGCATAAAATATTCAGATAAGCATTTGTTAACCCTCCATGGGCTGCTAAATGTCAAAATTTCGAAAACAAATAGTCTGTTTTTGGACACCAACAACATCAAATGGGGACGCTGAAGAGAAACATAACATCTTTTACCGGACGCAAAACTGAGAGGGAAAATTTTTAGTAAGTAGTAAGGGTATTCAAAAATTGAGGTCTTAACCCATTTTCGCCCAGTTAAGGAGATGTACCTCTTAAAAAGCTTAAAATTCCCATTTTCTGTAGATTTCTCCAAAAAATCTGGTAAGTATTCAAGAGAAATTGACCATTTGCAGGTCTTGGAGTGACATTACAAGTTGCATGAACAAAATATTCCGGTAAGCGTTTGTTAACCCTCCAGAGGCTGCAAATTTTGAGAACATGGGCTGTACTTGGCCACCCATTACACCCAATGTGTACCTGCGAGATGAACATAACCACCGTCATTGGAAGTGGGATTCACCGAGGATCGTTTTTGTAAGTAATGAATGTATTCATAAAACCAAGCATTAACCCGTTTAGAGTTGGTTACAGGGTGATACCCCTCAAAAGGTTAAAAATTCATGTTATCCGAGGATTTCTCTAAAAACATCACGTAGATTTTCAAGAAAAATTGGCCATTCTCAGATCTTAGTGTGAATTACAAGTTGCATGTACAAAATATTCCAGTAAGCATTTGTTAACCCTATGCTGGTTCTCAAACATCAAAATGTTGAAAAAGTGGGCTGTGTTTGCATACCCGCAGCACCCAAAGTTAAGAGGAGAAATCAACATAAGTGGAAGTAGAATTCACTGAGAATTATTTTTATAAGTAATAAGCGTATTAAAAAAATGACCCTTAACCCGTTTTGGGCTGGATAAACAATTATACCCATCAACAGCTTAACATTCATGTTCTCACTGGATTTCTCTGAAAACATCTCGTAGATTTTTAAGTAAAAATGGTCATTCAGAGTTTTTGGTGTGAAATTACAAGTTGCATGAATAAATATTCCTGTTAGCACTTGTTAACCCTTAACAAGCTGCCAGACATCAATATTTTGGATACATTTGAGATAAAACAGACCATTTTCAAATAGATACAGCACTCAGTGGGTATGTGTCAAACAAACATAACTCCTTTTGCCGGTCATTAACTTGTTGGACGACGATATTGATATTAACCCTCTCCATCGTTAATGATGGTTTTTGCCTAAACAATTTTTTTCATCAAACTGAGTCATTTGAGACTTCTATACTCACCTTTTTCATGACATCAATGAAGTAACTTCAGTGAGACAGTCAAAAGCAATTCATCATACACTGTGGGGTCATGACAAATCATGGAATCTCATCGGGAAAAGCCATGATTCTCCAGAATCATAAAGTCTAGTTTTATTTCAATTTTGATGAAGACAAATCACTTCATGAATGAATAAAAGTGTAAATGACACTGCAGCATAACTTGTCCAAGAAGGGATTGAACAAAAGAGAAAGCTCCAGTAATGCCAAGTCATTCAATCAAGATTCTACAAAAAAAGACATCACACCAAAGCTACACATGAAATCTGAAAAAGATCAGGCGAGGGATGCGATCTGTAGTGTGCATTATGGAATTGACAATTTATATGCCAAATCCAAGACGGCCGATGATGGCTATGTTTTTCAACAAAATTCAGAAAAATTTGATACCTCCCATGTAAACATCACACCAAAGCTACATATGAAATTTGGGTGAGAGATGCGGCCTGGAGGGTGTGCAAATGGAATTGCTGACAATTCATATGCCAAATCCAAGATGGGTGCTGGTGGCCATGCTTTTCAACGAAATCAAAACATTTGGTAGCGCCCATCTAGACATCACACCAAAGCCAGGTATGAAATTTTGAACTGATTGGGTGAGAGGTGCAGCCTGTAGGGTGTGCCAATGGAATTGTTGACAAATTATGTTCCAAATCGAAGATGGCTGCTGGCAGCCATGTTTTTCAACGAAATTCAGAAAAATGGGACAGCGCCCATCTAGATATCACACCAATGCTACATATTAAATTTGAAAAAGAACTGGCAACAGGTCTGGCCTGTGGGGTGTGCCAATGGAATTGTTGACAATTTACATACCAAATCTAAGATGGCCACTGGCGGCCATGTTTTTCAATTAAATTCAGAAAAATTATACACTTTATTTGCCAAATTTAAGATGGCTAATGAGGCTATGTTTTTCAACGAAATTCAGAAAAATTTGATACCTCCCATGTAAACATCACACCAAAGCTACATTTGAAATTTGAAAAAGATTGGGAGAGAGATGTGGCCTGTATGGTGTGCAAATGGAAATGCTGACAATTTATATGCCAAATCCAATATGGCTGCTAGTGGCCATGTTTTTCAACAGAATTCATAAACATTTGATATCACCCATCTAGACATCACACCAAAGCCAGGTATGAAATTTGGAACTGACTGGGTGAGAGATGCAGCCTGTAGAGTGCCAATGGAATTGTTGATAATTTATGTTTAAAATCCAAGATGGCTGCTGGCAGCCATGTTTTGCAACAAAATTCAGAAAAATTTGATAGTGCCCATCTAGACATTACACCAATGCTACATATGAAATTTGAAAAATAACGGGCGAGATGTGGCATGTGGGGTGTGGCAATGGAATTGACAATTTACATGCCAAATCTAAGATGGTCACTGGCAGCCATGTTTTTTAATTAAATTCAGAAAAATTAAATCAATAGCTCCCACCTAGACATTGCCCAAAGCCACGTATGAAATTTGGAACTGATCGGTTGAGAGATGCGGCCTGTATATTGTTAATAATTTGTGTTCCAAATACAACATGGCTGCTGGCGACCATATTTTTCAATGAAATACAGAAAAATTTGATAGCTCCCATCCAGACATCACACCAACGCTACATATGAAATTTGAAAAATATTGGGTGTGAGATGTGGCCTGTAGTGTTTGCCAATGGAATTAGTGACAATTTATATACCAAATCTAAGATGGCCGCTGGGAGCCATGTTTTTCAATGAAATTCGGAAAAGTTCAATATCTCAAATCTAGACATTGCCCCAAAGCCACATATGCAATTTGGATGTGATCGGATGAGAGCTGCGGCCTGTAGGTTGTGTTAAAGGATTTGTGGACGGAAAGATGAACATGCGGATGTATGACGGGTCGGAACCCATCCCAGTAGCTCATACTTGACATTGGAATGTGGAATGTGAACATTTTGCAGCAATTATATCTCATAATTCTGTTGAAGATGGTTTAATATTCTTGCCAAATTTACAAAAATAATTTCACTGACAAACTAGGCGAAAAAACTATCCAAATGTATTTATTTGGTATCATGTGGGTGATTTCTGGTGTTTAGTTATGGCAACCGCCATAAGAATGCTCCGCTAAAGTGAACTATGGTTACAAAGATTGGAAAAAAAACCTCAAAACTAACACTTCCACATAAAGTAAATTTGTATCTACCAACGGATTTGGGGATTTGGTTTAGAGTGTATGAATGTCATTCTGTATTTTCTTTGCACAATTTATTTCCTCTCTCTCTCTCTCTCTCTCTCTCTCTCACGTCGTGTATTACTTATTTGTTATATTTCTGTAATCTTCTCCATTGTTTGTGTATAATATTTTATATTTATTACTGTTTTTGCCGCACAAGTTTATATTTATGTTACCTGAAATGGAAAGGAGGGATTGCTAAGTGTTAAACACTTGTCTTCTGATCCGATTTGCTGTAAAATTTGCAAATAAAATATGTTTAAACTAAATTAAACTAAACCACAATTGGTCAATTTTACAAAAATAATTGCATATTTGTTGATTGAATCCAATTTGATAGACAGCCAATGAAAGTAGTGAACAAAACTATGATTATTTCAGTTAATGAGTTCATTGATCTGTAATTACTAAAGCATTCAGGCCTCATTTCGGTAATCTAATGGTTCTAAATAGAAGGGAATGTTGATGTGGATACAATGCTGACATGCATTTTCGGTGGCACCAATTTCATATTACAAGTTTTTAACGCAAAAGGCGATAAGATCGGTATAGATTAATTTGACACTGAATATAATTGCATGGCAAAGAAAGTTCATTTTATGATGTTCCAAAATTTCAGTGCATATGGACAACTAAAAGCATTGCTGTCCCCTTATTTTGAACTCTTTTGGGTAACAGACAAACATGAAATGGAAACAGGAAGTTGTGATATAGTTTGGCCTTCAATCAAATGATATTTTCGTACAAACACAATTATAATAATAATAACTAGAGAACTGTAATTTGTTGGACAAATTACGGGCTTTCCCAACTTTCCAATGTGAAAATGCAGACTACATATAGCAAAGCAAAGTGCTTGAAATTATTCATTTCCAAAATGATAGACAAAAAGCATCCAAAGTTGGCTATTTTTGCCATTCTATAACGGTACTCTTATTCTCACCCTCATTGTGCTTGGGGGTTAAATCTTGAGATTAAAAAGTAAACAGTAACTTTCTTCTGCAATCATTGTTACATCTATCCATACCAAAATAATTGCTACTAGACTTTATGATTCTGGAGAATCATGGCTTTTCCTGATGAGATTCCATGATTTATCATGACCCCACAGTGTCTGATAAATTGTTTTTAACTGGCTCACTGAAGTTCCTTCATTGATGTTATGAGAAAGGTGAGTATAGTAGTCTCAAATGACACAGTTTGATAAAAAAAATTGTTTAGGTAAAAACCATCATTAACGGTGGTCCAACAAGTCAATGACCGACAAAAGGAGTTATGTTTCTTTGACACATACCCACTGAGTGCTGTGTCTATTTGAAAATGGTCCATTGTATCTCAAATGTATCCAAAATATTGACGTCTGGCAGCTTGTAGAGTGTTAACAAGTGCTAACAGGAATATGTATTCATGCAACTGGTAATCTCACACCAAGAACTGTGAATGGTCATTTTTTCTTTAAAATCTACAAGGTGTTTTCAGAGAAATCCAGGGAGAACATGGATTTTAAGCTTTTGATGGGTATAATTGTTTATCCAGCCCAAAACGGGTTAAGTGTTGTTTTTTGAATACTCTTATTACCTCCAAAAATAATTCTCAGTGAATTCTACTTCCACTTATTTTGATCTCTCCTCTCAACTTCGGGTGCTGTGGGTACGCAAACACAGCCCATTTTATCAACATTTTGATGTTTGAGAACCTGCATAGGGTTAACAAATGCTTAGAGGAATATTTTGTACATGCAACTTGTAATGTCACATTAAGATCTGAGCATGGCCATTTTTTCTTGAGAATATACGAGATGTTTTTAGAGAAATCCTCGGATAATATGAATTTTTAACCTTTTGAGGGGTATGGATCTGTAACCAGCCCTAAACGGGTTAATGCTTGGTTTGATGAATACCTTCATTACCTACAAAAATGATCCTTGGGGAATTCCACTTCCAAAGAAGGAGGTTATGTTTATCTCGCAGGTACACATTGCGTGCAATGGGTGCCCAAGAACAGCCCATTTCCTCAAAATTTCAATGCTTTGCAGCCTTGGGAGGGTTAACTAACGCTTACCGAAATATTTTGTCTATGCAACTTGTAATGTCACTCCAAGACCTGGAAATGGTCAATTTTTCTTGAATACTTACTAGATTTTTTTGAGAAATCCACAGAAAACTGGAATTTTAAGCATTTAAGGGGTACATCTTAACAAGGCGAAAATGGGTTAACACCTCGATTTTTGAATACCCTTACTACTTACTAAATTTTTCCCTATCAGTTTTGCATCCGGTAAAAGAAGTTATGTATCTCTGTGGCTTTCCAATTTGTTGTTGTTGGTGTCCAAAAACAGACAATTTTTTCAAAATGTTGACATTTAGCAGCCCATGGGGGGTTAACAAACGCTTACTGGAATATTTTATCCATGCAACTGGTAATGTGACTCCAAGACCTATCAATGGCCCTTTTCTGTTGAAAACTTACAAGATGTTTGTAACGAAATCCATGGAAAACATGATTTTTTTTAGCTTTTGATGGGTATTGCTATTAACCACCCCAAAAGGGGTTAATGCTTGGGTTTTTGAATACCCTTATTACTTACAAAAATGGTCCTCAGTGAATTCCACTTCCAGCAAAGGAGATTATGTGTAACTCTCGGGCACACATTGCGTGCTGTGTGTGTCCGAAAACAGCTCATTTCAACAAAATTATGATGCTTGGCATTCTGTAGAGGGTTAATAAACGCTCAGCGGAATATTTTGTCCATGCAACTTGTAATGTCACACAAAGACCTGCGAGTAGTCAATTTTTCTTGAAAACCTATGGAATGTATTTAGAGAAATCCACAGAAAATGGGAATTTTTAGATTTTAAGGGGTCTCTCTCTTTAGCCTTTCCAAAATGGGTTAAGACTTCATTTTTTGAATACCCTTACTACTTACAAAAATGTGTCCGTATAGATGGCGCACTCGATAAAAGAAAACATTTTCTTTGTGATGTACCCGTTGGGTGCTGTTGGTGTCCAAAAACAGCCCATTTTATCACAATTTTGACATTTAGCAGCCCGTGGAGGGTTAATAAATGCTCACCGCAGTATTTTGTCCAAGCAGCTTCTATTGTCACATCAAGGCCTGGGAGTAACAATTTTTTCTTGAAAATCTACAAGACTCGTTTAGAGAAATCCACGGAAAACTTGATTTTTTTTTTAACTTTATGGGGGTATTGCTGTTTAACCAGCCCAAAACAGGTTAACGCTTGGTTTTTTGAACACCCTTACAAAAATGATCGCCGATGAATTCCACTTCCAATAAAGGAAGTTATCTTTATCTCTCCTGTATCGTTTGGGTGCTCTGGGGGCCTGGAACTGGCCCATTTCATAAAAATTTTGATGTTTGGCAGCCTGTGGAGGGTTACCATATGCATCGCCTGATATGGCATGTGTATCAAAGGTCCTGGCACAGACAGGTCTAGCAGTGATGGAGGTTTAAAAAAAATCTACAAGACGTGTTTCGAGAAAGTGCCAATAAACCCCAATTTTGACAGTTTTTTGCCAATTCTGTCGAAATAAGGGTTAAATCAAAAATTCCGCTTCGGTACATTTTTAGATTTTGTGCCCCTCTATGCATGTGCAAAATTTTGTGAAAATTGGTCCGAAAATGGCTTCGGAATCTTGCGGAGTAAAATATGTGGGGAAAACCCCCCCCAAAAACTAGACTTTATGATTCTGCAGAATCATGGCTTTTCCCGATGAGATTCCATGATTTTTTTCATGACCCCACAGTGTCTGATGAATTGTTTTTAACTGTCTCACTGAAGTTCCTCCATTGATGTTATGAGAAAGTCTCAAATGACTCCGTTTGATAAAAAAAATTTTTTAGGTAAAAACCATCATTAACGATGGAGTGGGTTAATGTCAATATCATCGTCCAAAAAGTTAATGACCGACAAAAGGAGTTATGTTTGTTTGACACATACCCACAGAGTGCTGTGGCTATTTTAAAATGGTCCATTTTATCTCAAATGTATCCAAAATATTGAAGTCTGGCAGCTTGTAGAGGGTTAACAAGTGCTAACAGGAATATTTATTCATGCAACTTGTAATTTCACACCAAGAACTGGGAATGGCCATTTTTTCTTTAAAATCTAGAAGATGTTTTCAGAGAAATCCAGGAAGAACATGAATTTTAAGCTTTTCATGGGTATCATTGTTTATCCAGCCCAAAACAGGTTAAGTGTTGATTTTTGAATACTCTTATTACTTCCAAAAATAATTCTCATTGAATTCTCTTTCCACTTATTTTGATCTCTCCTCTCAACTTCGGGTGCTGTGGGTACACAAACACAGCCCATTTTATCAACATTTTGATGTTTGAGAACCTGCATATGGTTAACAAATGCTTCCAGGAATATTTTGTACATGCAATTTGTAATGTCACACTAAGATCTGAGAATGGTAATTTTTTCTTGAAAATCTATGATATGTATCCTCGGATAACACAAATTTAAAAAATTTTGAGGGGTGTCGCTCTGTAACCAGCCCTAAACCGGTTAATGCTCGGTTTTGTGAATACCTTCATTACTTACAAATATGATCGTCGGTGAATTCCACTTCCAATGAAGGAGGTTATGTTTATCTCGCAGGTACACATTTGGTGTTATAGTTGCCCAAGAACAGCCCATTTTCTCCAAATGTCTATGCTTGGCAGCCTCTGGAGGATTAACAAATGCTTACTGAAATATTTTGTCCATGCAACTTGAACTGACATTCCAAGACCTGCGAATGGTCAATTTTTCTTGAAATTTTTTTTTGAGAAATCAACAGACAACTGGAATTTTAAGCTTTTAACTGGTAGAGTGCTAAATTATTTTTGGTCTGCAAAATTTGTCGACATATCTTTGCCTTGTTACAATTTATGGGAGAGTGCCCAAGGGCACTCTCTCATAAATTGTAACAAGGCAAATCCTTAAAAGAGCAAATAATTTCACCTCAAAGATAATATGAAGTACATCCACTGAATAGGAAGTCTTTAAGATGGGTTACCTGTACTTTGGATTAAAGCCCAAATATGGGCTTCCAGCACTCTACCAGTTAAGGGGTATATCTCCTTATCTAGTCAAAAATGGGTTAAGACCTCGATTTCTGAATACACTTACTACTTACAAAAATGTTTCCCTGTCAGTTTTGCATCCGGTAAAAGAAGTTATGCTTCTCTGTTGCATTCCCATTTGATGTTGTTGGCGTCCAAAAACAGACTATTTTTTAAAAATTTTGACATTTAGCAGCCCATGGAGGGTTAACAAATGCTTCCCGGAATAATTTATTCATTCGACAGGTAATGTGACACCAAGACCTATCAGTGGCCATTTTCTCTTCAAAACCCTACCAGATGTTTGTAAAGAAATCCTGGGAAAACATAAATTTTTAAGCTTTTGATGGGTATCACTATTGACAACCACAAAAGGGGTTAAAGCTTGGTTTTTTGAATACCCTTATTACTTACAAAAATGGTCCTCGGTGAATTCCACTTCCATCAAAGGAGATTATGTTTATTTCTCAGGTACACATTGGGTGCTGTGCGTGTGCGAAAACAGCCCATTTCAACAAAATTACGATGCTTGGCTTCTTGTAGATGGTTAATAAACGCTCACCGGAGTATTTTGTCCATGCAACTTGTAATGTCACACAAAGACCTGCGAGTAGTCATTTTTTCTTGAAAACCTACAGGATGTTTTTAGAGAAATCAACAGAAAATGGGAATTTTAAGATTTTAAGGGGTCTCTCTCTTTAGCCTGCCCAAAATGGGTTAAGACTTCGACTTTTGAATACCCTTACTACTTACAAAAATGTTTGCGTATAGATTGTGCACTTGATAAAAGAAGACATTTTTCTTTGTGGCGTACCCATTGGGTGCTGTTGGCGTCTAAAAACAGCCCATTTTATCACAAGTTTGACTTTTAGCAGCCCGTGGAGGGTTAACAAATGCTCACCGCAGTATTTTGTCCATGCAACTTCTATTGACAGACCAAGGCCTGGGAGGGACAAATTTTTCTGGAAAATCTACAGGACTCGTTTAGAGAAATCCACGGAAAACATGATTTTGTTAGCTTTATGTTGGTATTGCTGTATTGCTGTTTAACCAGCCCAAAACGGGTTAACGCTTGGTTTTTTGAACACCCTTATTACTTACAAAACTGATCCTTGGTGAATTCCACTTCCAATAAAGGAAGTTATGTTTATCTCTCGGGTATCGTGTGGGTGCTGTGGGGGCCTGAAACCGGTCCATTTCATCAAACTGTCGATGTTTGGCAGCCTGTGGAGGGTTACCATATGCATCGCCAAATATGTCGTGTGTATCAAAGGTCGTGTCATAGGCAGGTCTAGCAATGATGAATGCTTAAAAAAAATCTACAAGACGTGTTTTGAGAAAGTGCCGATAAACCCCAATTTTGGCAGTTTTTGCCAATTCTGACGAAATAAGGATTAAATCGAAAATTCCGCTTCGGTACATTTTTAGATTTTGTGCCCCTTTATGCGTGTGTAAATTTTGTGAAAATCGGTTCGAAAATGGCTTCTGAATCGTACGGACAAAATGTGTGGAAAAAAAAAAAAAAACCCTAAAAACTAGACTTTATGATTCTGGAGAATCATGGCTTTTCCCGATGAGATTCCATGATTTGTCATGATCCCACAGTGTCTAATGAATTGTTTTAACTGTCTCACTGAAGTTCCTTCATTGATGTTATGAGAAAGGTGATTATAGTAGTCTCAAATGACACAGTTTGATAAAAAAAATGTTTAGGTAAAAACCATCATTAACGGTGGAGTGGGTTAATGTTAATATCGTCGTCCAACAAGTCGATGACCGACTAAAGGAGTTATGTTTCTTTGACACATACCATTGAGTGCTGTGTCTATTTCAAAATGGTCCATTTTATATCAAATGTATCCAAAATATTGGTGTCTGACAAATTGTAGAGGGTTAACAAGTGCTAACAGGAATATTTATTCATGCAACTGGTAATGTCACACCAAGAACTGTGAATGGCCATTTTTTCTTTAAAATATACAAGATGTTTTCAGAGAAATCCAGGGAGAACATGAATTTTAAGCTTTTGATGGGTATCATTGTTTATCCAGCCCAAAATGGGTTAAGTGTTGTTTTTTGAATACTCTTATTACTTCCAAAAATAATTCTCAGTGAATTCTACTTCCACTTATTTTGATCTCTCCTCTCAACTTCAGGTGCTGTGGGTATGCAAACACAGCCCATTTTATCAACATTTTGATGTTTGAGAACCTCAATAGGGTTAACAAATGCTTACAGGAATATTTTGTACATGCAACTTGTAATGTCACACTAAGATCTGAGAATGGCCATTTTTTCTTTAAAATCTACGAGATGTTTTTAGAGAAATCCTCGGATAACATAAATTTTTAACCTTTTGAGGGGTATCGATCTGTAACCACTCCTAAACAGGTTAATGCTTGATTTTGTGAATACCTTCATTACTTACAAAAATGATTGACGGTAAATTCCACTTCCAATTCCAATGAAGAAGGTTATGTTTATCTCGCAGGTACACATTTGGTGTTATGGTTGCCCAAGAACAGCCCATTTTCTACAAATGTCTATGCTTGGAAGCCTCTTGAGGGTTAACAAATACTTACCGAAATATTTTGTCCATGCAACTTGTAATGTCACTCCAAGACCTGCGAATGGTCAATTTCTCTTGAATTTTTTTTTGGAGAAATCCACAGAAAACTGGAATTTTAAGCTTTTAAGGGGTATATCTCCTTACCTAGTCAAAAATGGGTTAAGACCTCGATTTTTGAATACACTTATTACTTACAAAAATGTTTCCCTGTCAGTTTTGCATCCAGTAAAAAAAGTTATGTTTCTCTGTTGCATTCCCATTTGATGTTGTTGGTGTCCAAAAACAGACTATTTTTTTCAAAATTTTGACATTTAGCAGTGCATAGATGGTTAACAAATGCATACCGGAATAATTTATCCAATCAACTGGTAATGTGACACCAAGACCTATCAATGGCCATTTTCTCTTGAAAACCCTACCAGATGTTTGTAAAGAAATCCAGGGAAAACATAATTTTTTAAGCTTTTGGTGGGTATCACTATTAACAACCACAAAAGGGGTTAACACCTGTTTTTTTAATACTCTTATTACTTACAAAAATGGTCCTTGGTGAATTCCACTTCCAACAAAGGAGATTATGTTTATTTCTCAGGTACACGTTGGGTACTGTGCTTGTCTGAAAACAGCCCATTTTAACAAAATTCTGATGCTTGGCAGTCTGTATAGGGTTAATAAACGCTCACCGAAATATTTTGTCCATGCAGCTTGCAATGTCACACAAAGACCTGCGAGTATTCAATTTTTCTTGAGAACCTACAGGATGTATTTAGAGAAATCCACAGAAAATGGGAATTTTTAGATTTTAAGGGGTCTCTCTCTTTAGCCTTTCCAAAATGGGTTAAGACTTCGACTTTTGAATACCCTTACTACTTACAATGAAA
Organism: Pictodentalium vernedei; assembly: GCA_031216915.1. Classification (NCBI taxonomy): domain Eukaryota; kingdom Metazoa; phylum Mollusca; class Scaphopoda; order Dentaliida; family Dentaliidae; genus Pictodentalium; species Pictodentalium vernedei. The sequence continues at coordinate 409,522,064 of CM062295.1, read as the reverse complement.
GTGTCAATGACACTGTAGCTCAACTTGACAAACTTGAACTTGGTAAGTTATAAATGAAATGGCAAAATTGAAGATCATTGGGACCAATGTCAGTTTTTTTGCCAGTGGCAACATTTTTGGACAGAAACTGAAGAAAATCGATAGCTCCCATCTAGAGGCCTCCCCAAACAAGCATGCCAGGTTTCAAAGCAATCCGATCATAAATGTGCCCTGTAGGGTGTACAAAAGGGAAATATTGTGGTTTGACTAGACTAAATTCTAAGAACGTTGGCCGTGGCAACATTTTTTGACGGAAATGGAAGAAAATCGATAGATCCCATCTAGAGGTCACCGTAAATAAGCATACCAGGTTTCAAAGCAATCTAATCATAAATGAGCCCTGTAGGGTGAGCCAAAGGGAAATATTGTGGTCTGACTAAATTAAGTTCTAAGAATGTTGGCTGCGGCAACATTTTTTGATGGAAATTGAAGAAAATCAATAGCTCCCATCTAGAGGTCACCCCAAACAAGCATGAAAGATTTCAAAGCAATCCGATCATAAATGTGCCCTGTAGGGTGTGCCAAAGGGAAATATCGAGTCTTCTCACTAAACCAAGTTCTAAGAACGTTGGCCGCGGCAACATTTTTTGCCGGAAATTGAAGAAAATCGATAGCTCCTATCTAGAGGTCACCCTAAATAAGCATACCAGGTTTCAAAGAAATCAAATCATAAATGTGCCCTGTAGGGTGTGCCAAAGGGAAATATTGTGGTTTGACTAAACTAAGTTCTAAGAACGTTGGCCGCGGCAACATCTTTTGACAGAAATTGAAGAAAATCGATAGCTCCCATCTAGAGGTCACCCCAAACAAGTATGCCAGGTTTCAAAGCAATCCGATCATAAATGTACCCTGTAGGGTGTGCCAAAGGGAAATATTGAGTCTTCTGACTAAACTAAGTTCTAAGAACGTTGGTCGTGGCAACATTTTTTGACAGAAATTGAAGAAAATCGATAGCTCCCATCTAGAGGTCTCCCCAAACAAGCATACCAGGTTTCAAAGCAATCTGATGGTAAATGTACCCTGTAGGGTGTGCCAAAGGGAAATATTGAGGTCTGACTAAACTAAGTTCTACGAACGTTGGCCATGGCAACATTTTTTGCCAGAAATTGAAGAAAATCGATAGCTCCCATCTAGAGGTCACCCTAAATAAGCGTATCAGGTTTCAAAGCAATCAAATCATAAATGTGCCCTGTAGGGTGTGCCAAAGGGAAATATTGTGGTTTGACTAAACTAAGTTCTAAGAACGTTGGCCGCGGCAACATTTTTTGACGGAAATTGAAGAAAATCGATAGCTCCCATCTAGAGGTCACTCCAAACAAGCATAAGAAGTTTCAAAGTAATCTGATCATAAATGCGACCTGTGAGGTGTGCCAAAGGAAATTGTGGACGTACGTACTAACGTACTAACATACTAACGTACTAATGTACGTACGCCGACAGACGAGAAGTGATGGCAATAGCTCAGCTTGACTTTGTCAAGTTGAGCTAAAAATGTTTCCATATAGATTGTGCGCTCGATAAAAGAAGGCACTTTTCTTTGTGGCGTACCCATTGGGTGCTGTTGGTGTCCAAAAAGAGTCCATTTTATCACAATTTTGACTTTTGGCAGCCCGTGGAGGGTTAACAAATGCTCACCGTAGTATTTTGTCCATGCAACTTCTATTGTCACACCAAGTCCTGGAAGTGAGAAATTTTTCTTGAAAATCTACAAGACTCGTTTAGAGAAATCCACTGAAAACATGATTTTTTTAGTTTTATGGGGGTATTGCTGTTTATCCAGCCCAGAACGGGTTAACGCTTGGTTTTCTGAACACCCTTATTACTGACAAAAATGATCCTCGGTGAATTCCACTTCCAATAAAAGAAGCTATGTTTATCTCTCGTGTATCGTTTGGGTGCTGTGGGTGCCTGAAACTGGCCTATTTCATCAAAATTTCGGTGTTTGGCAGCCTGTGGAGGGTTACCATATGCATCGCCTGATATGTCGTGTGTATCAAAGGTCGTGACACAGACAGATCTAATAATGATGAATGTTTAAAAAAAATCTACAAGACGTGTTTCGAGAAAGTGCCTGTAAACCCCAATTTTGGCAGTTTTTTGCCAATTCTGACGAAATAAGGGTTAAATCGAAAATTCCGCTTCGGTACATTTTTAGATTTTGTGCTCCTCTATGAGTGTGCAAAATTATGTGAAAATCGGTCCGAAAATGGCTTCTGCATCGTACGGACAAAATGTGTGGAAAAACTAAAAAAAAAACTAGACTTAATGATTCTGGAGAATCATGGCTTTTCCCGATGAGATTCCATGATTTTTCATGACCCCACAGTGTCTGATGAATTGTTTTTAACTGTTTCACTGAAGTCCCTTCATTGATGTTATGAGAAAGGTAAAGATAGTAATCTCAAATGATAGAGTTTGATAAAAAAAATTGTTTAGGTAAAAACCATCATTAACGGTGGAGTGGTTTAATGTCAATATCGTCGTCCAACAATTCAATGACCGACAAAAGGAGTTATGTTTGTTTGACACATACCCATTGAGTGCTATGTCAATTTAAAAATGGTTCATTTTATCTCAAATGAATCCCAAATATTGATGTCTGGCAGCTCGTAGAGGGTAAACAAGTACTAACAGGAATATTTATTCATGCAACTTGTAATGTCACACCAAGAACTGTGAATGGCCATTTTTTTCTTTAAAATCTACAAGATGTTTTCAGAGAAATCCAGGGAGAACATGAATTTTAAGCTTTTGATGGGTATCATTGTTTATCCAGCCCAACACGGATTAAGTGTTGTTTTTTGAATACTCTTATTACTTCCAAAAATAATTCTCAGTGAATTCTACTTCCACTTATTTTGATCTCTCCTCCCAACTTTGGGTGCTGTAGGTACGCAAACACAGCCCATTTTATCAACATTTTGATGTTTGAGAACCTGCATAGGGTTAACAGGAATACTTTGTACATGCCACTTGTAATGTCACACTAAGATCTGAGAATGGTCATTTTTTTAAAAAATCTACGGGATGTTTTTTAAAGAAATCCTCAGATAACACAAATTTTCAACCTTTTGAGGGGTATCTCTCTGTAGCCAGCTCTAAAGGGTTAATGCTCGGTTTTGTGAATACCTTCATTACTTACAAAAATGATTGACGGTGAATTCCACTTCCAATGAAGGGGGTTATGTTTATCTCGTAGGTACACATTTGGTGTTATGGTTGCCCAAGAACAGCCCATTTTCTCCAAATGTCTTTGCTTGGCAGCCTCTGGAGGGTTAACAAATGTTTACCGAAACATTTTGTTCATGCTTGTAATGTCACTCGAAGACCTGCGAATGGTCAATTGTTCTTGAATTTCTTTTTTGAGCAATCCACAGAAAACTGGAATTTTAAGCTTTTAAGAGGTATATCTCCTTAACCAGTCAAAATGGGTTAAGACCTCGATTTTTGAATACATTTACTACTTACAAAAATGTTTCCCTGTCAGTTTTGCGTCCGGTAAAAGGAGTTACATTTCTCTGTTGCATTTCCTTTTGATGTTGTTGTTGTTCAAAAATAGACTATTTTTTTTCAAAATTTTGACATTTAGCCACCCATGGAGGGTTAACAAATGCTTACCGGAATAATTTATCCAATCAACTGGTTGGTAATGTGACACCATGACCTATCAATGGCCATTTTCTCTTGAAAACGCTACCAGATGTTTGTAAAGAAATCCAGGGAAAACATAAATTTTTAAGCCTTTGATGGGTATCACTATTAACAACTACAAAAGGGGTTAACGCTTGGTTTTTTGAATACCCTTATTATTTACAAAAATGGTCCTCGGTGAATTCCACTCCCAACAAATGAGATTATGTGTATTTCTCAGGTACACGTTGGGTGCTGTGCGTGTCTGAATACAGCCCATCTCAACAAAATTACGATGCTTGGCAGCCTGTAGAGGGTTAATAAACGCTCACCGGAATATTTTGTCCATGCAACTTATAATGTCACACAAAGACCTGCGAGTAGTCAATTTTTCTTAAGAACCTACAGGATGTATTTAGAGAAATCCACAGAAAATGGGAATTTTAAGATTTTAAGGGATCTCTCTCTTTAGCCTGCCCAAAATGGGTTAAGACTTCGACTTTTGAATACCCTTACAAAAATGTTTCCATATAGATTGTGTGTTCGATAAAAGAAGGCACTTTTCTTTGTGGTGTACCCATTGCGTGCTGTTGGCGTCCAAAAACAGCCCATTTTATCACAATTTTGACTTTTAGCAGACCGTGGAGGGTTAACAAATGCTCACCGCAGTATTTTGTCCACGCAACTTCTATTGTCACACCAAGGCCTGGGAGTGACAAATTTTTCTTGAAAATCTACAAGATTCGTTTAGAGAAATCCACGGAAAACACAAATTTTTTAGGTTTATGGGGGTATTGCTGTTTAAGCAGTTCAAAATGGGTTAACGCTTGGTTCTCTGAACACCCTTATTACTGACAAAAATGATCCTCTGTGAATTCCACTCCCAATAAAGGAAGTTATGTTTATCTCTCGTGTATTGTTTGGGTGTAGTGGGGACCTGAAACCGGCCTATTGCATCAAAATTTTGATGTTTGGCAGCCTGTGGAGGGTTACCATATGCATCGCCTGATATGTCGTGTTTATCAAAAGGTGTGTCACAGCAGGTCTACCAATGACAAATGTATAAAAAAAAATCTACAAGACGTGTTTCGAGAAATTGCCGATAAACCCCAATTTTGGCATTTTTTTGCCAATTCTGATGAAATAAGGGTTAAATCGAAAATTCCGCTTTCGGTACATTTTTAGATTTTGTGCCCCTCTATGCGTGTGCAAAATTTCGTGAAAATCGGTTCGAAAATGGCTTCTGAATCGTACAGACAAAATGTGTGGAAAAAACCCCCCAAAAAACTAGACTTTATGATTCTGGAGAATCATGGCTTTTCCCGATGACGATTCCATGATTTGTCCTGACCCCACAGTGTATGATGAATTGCTTTTGACTGTCTCACTGAAGTTCCTTCATTGATGTCATGAAAAAGGTGAGTATAGAAGTCTCAAATGACTCAGTTTGATGAAAAAAATTGTTAAGGTAAAAACCATCATTAACGGTGGAGAGGGGTAATATCAATATCGTCATCCAACAAGTTAATGGCCGACAAAAGGAGTTATGTTTGTTTGACACATACCCACTGAGTGCTGTATCTATTTGATGGTCCGTTTTATCTCAAATGTTTCCAAAATATTGATGTCTGGCAGCTTGTTAAGGGTTAACAAGTGCTAACAGAAATATTTATTCATGCAACTTGTAATTTCACACCAAAAACTGTGAATGGCCATTTTTACTTAACCCTTTACCCAACGTAACGGCCAAAACCGGCCAGCGCTATTCTAAAAAATCGCCAATTAATTTTCATTATTTTTTTCATTTTTTGTCTCAAAAACATAGGTTATGACCCCTCGTTGGAACGAGCTCGTCGAGCTCGTTCCAACGAGGGGTCATAACCTATGTTTTTGAGACAAAAAATGAAAAAAAATTAGTTATTCAAGAATTTTTTTTGCAAGTGTCGTCTGCTTTTCATGTTAGGTAAAGGGTTAAAAATCTACAAGATGTTTTCAGTGCAATCCAGGGAGAACATGAATTTTAAGCTGTTGATGGGTTTAATTGTTTATCCACCCAAAATGGGTTAAGGGTTGTTTTTCTAATACACTTATTACTTATAAAAATAATTCTCAGTGAATTCTACTTCCACTTATGTTGATTTCTCCTCTTAACTTTGGGTGCTGTGGTTATGCAAACACAGCCCACTTTTTCATCATTTTGATGTTTGAGAACCAGCATAGGGTTAACAAATGCTTACTGGAATATTTTGTACATGCAACTTGTAATTCACACTACGATCTGAGAATGGCCAATTTTTCTTGAAAATCTACGTGATGGTTTTTAGAGAACTCCTCGGATAACATGAATTTTTAACCTTTTGAGGGGTATCACCCTGTAACCAGGTCTAAACGGGTTAATGCTTGATTTTATGAATAGCTTTCTTACTTACAAAAATGATCCTCGGTGAATCCCACTTCCAATGAAGGTGGTTATGTTCATCTCGCAGGTACACATTGGGTGTAATGGGTGGCCAAGTACAGCCCATTTTCTCAAAATGTGCTGTCTCTGGAGGGTTAACAAATGCTTACCGCAATCTTTTGTTCATGCAACTTGTAATGTCACTCCAAGACCTGCAAATGGTCAATTTCTCTTGAATACTTACCAGATTTTTTGGAGAAATCCACAGAAAATGGGAATTTTAAGCTTTTAAGGGGTACATCTCCTTAACTGGGTAAAAATGGGTTAAGACCTCAATTTTTGAATACCATTACTACTTATTAAAAATTTTCCCTATCAGCTTTGCGTCCGGTAAAAGAAGTTATGTTTCTCTGCAGCATTCCCATTTGATGTTGTTGGTGTCCAAAAACAGACTATTTTTTTCGAAATTTTGACATTTAGCAGCCCATGGAGGGATAACAAATGCTTATCTGAAAATTTTATCCATGCAACTGGTAATGTGACCCTAAGACCTATCAACGGCCATTTTCTCTTGAAACCCTACGAGACGTTTCTAAAGAAATTCAGGGAAAAACATGATTTTTTAAGCTTTTGATGGGTATTGCTATTAACCATCCCAAAAGGGGTTAATGCTTGGTTTTTTTAATACCCTTATTATTAACAAATTTCCACTTCCAACAAAGTAGATTATGTTTATCTCTTGGGTATGCATTGGGTGTTGTGCGCGTCTGAAAACAGCCTATTTCAACAAAATTACAATGCTTAGCAGCCTGTAGAGGGTTAATAAATGTTCACCGGAATATTTTGTCCATGCAACTTGTAATGTCACACAAGGACCTGCGAATAGTCAATTTTCCTGAAAACCTACAAGTTGCTTTAAGAGAAATCCACAGAAAATGGAAATTTTAAGCTTTTAAGGGGTATCTCTCTTTAACCAGCCCAAAATGGGTTAAGACTTCGACTTTTGAATACCCTTACCACTATCAAAAATGTTTCCCCATCAATTTTGCGTCCGATAAAAGAAGGAACCTTTCTCTATGGTACACCAAGTGGGTGCTGTTGGCGTTCAAAAACAGCCCATTTTATCACAGTTTCGACAATTAAAAGCCCGTGGGGGGTTAACAAATGCTCACCGCAGTATTTTGTGTGGAAAAAAAAAACAAACCCAAACCCCCCCCCAAAAAAACTAGACTTTATGATTCTGGAGAATCATGGCTTTTCTCGATGAGATTCCTTGATTTTTCATGCCCCCACAGTGTCTGATGAATTGTACTGAAGTTCCTTCATTGATGTTATGAGAAAGGTGATTATAGTAGTCTCAAATGACTCAGTTTGATAAAAAAAAACTGTTTAGGTAAAAAACATCATTAACGGTAGAGTGGGTTAATATTAATATCGTCGTCCCACAAGTCAATGACCGACAAAAGGAGTTATGTTTGTTTGACACATACCCACTGAGAGCTCTGTCTATTTGAAAATGGTCCATTTTACCTCAAATGTATCCAAAATATTGATGTTTGGCAGTTTGTAGAGGGTTAACATGTGCTAACAGGAATATTTATTCATGCAACTTGCAGTTTCAAACCAAAACGTGCGAATGGCCATTTTTACTTAAAATCTACAAGATGTTTTCAGAGAAATCCCTGCGCATACGCTCTTTTCAATTCGACGTGATGAAATGCGAAATTCGTATCTCACTTCATGTAAAGTGATGCCGCAACTATCCATGAACGAGTGAAAATTTCATGGAAAACTGCCTAGAATTGGCTGGGATATAGCGATTTGAAGAGAGGAGGTAACTGTTTGAATTTGGTCCTTCCGTTTCAAGCCAGTTCCAGAAAAGACGTCGTGAATGCGCGCAGACTCCTTTAGTGCCCCCCCCCCCCCCCCCCCTCTTCTCTGGAGTAAGTCCACTTAAATGTTACAATTGTGTGTGACTGGTGGAGAGTTGGCTGTAAATGGAAGTTGCTTCTTTAAGACAGCCACCAGGGATCCCAACACAACCTTCAAACCTAAGAGAATCGTCAGAAGTTTAAAGTGAAAAGAAATTAGCGGTGATTGGGTTTCTGGCAGGCAGGAAAAGATTGACGAAGATTTGCATATTGGACATTAAAATAGCACTTCTGACATACACGAACCGTGTCCAGACCGCTGGAGGCAGCGACTTGAAATTTTCAGAACTTGTTCTACGAACCCTGCCCGACATTTTGGGATCTGTTTGGAGCGTCCGAACCGCCTGGAAAACACCACGCATCGCTTGGAATGTGAGAGTACTATTCGTCCCGACTCTATCAGTTTAGAATGGACATGGGCAGTGTTGAAGATGACTGTGGAGCTGCGATTGAGCATAAAGTCCCAGGTTTCGGTGCCTCATTACCTAAGCGGCTCCATTGTATGATTGTTTGTCTCAATATCGTCCTTACTACTTGTAGTTTATACCGTTGCCGTACGTTAATGTGGCCTCTTGCAATTTTCGAGACTTTTGACCCAGAATGCCGCCAAGGTGGGGAAGTGTGGGGGGGGGGGGGGGGGGGGGGGGGCTGTAGCGGTGGGGGGGCGGGGGAGGGATATCCTGACACTATCTTTAAACCTTAGATAATCGGCAGAAGTTGAAGTGAAAAGAAATCGGCGGTGAGTTAGGTTTTTTGGCGGGAAATGATTAACGAAAATTTGCCAATAAGACATTAAAATTGCACTTCTCACAAACACGAACCGTGTCCAGACCGCTGAAGGCAGCGACTTCTAATTTTCAGAACTTGTTCTACGCACCCTGGCCGACATTTTCGCATCTGTTGCAAGTGTCGAGACCGCGTGGAGAACACCACACATCGCGTGGAAAGTGAGAGTACTATTCGTCACGACTCTGTCCATTTGGAATGGAATTGGGCACTATTGTAGACTACTGTAGAGCAGCGATTGAGCATAAAGTCGGAGTTTTTTTGTGCCAAATTGCCTAACCGGCTCCATGGTATGATCTTTTGTCTTTACATCGCCCAGATCGCCTGTAGTTTATACCGTTACCATAGGTTGAAGTAGCCTTTTGTCATTTTCGCCACTTTCGACCCAGATTTGAGGGTACCTTCCTTCAGCGAAATCTAGCCATGCTCACAGCCACGCCCTCTCCCCCGTCGGCCCGGGTGCTTCTAAAGATAGAAAGGTCAATGGGGAGGGGCCCGTTAGCAAACAAACGAGGGCAGG